>QZGG01000300.1:0-172136 GCA_006409495.1 Sedum album | reverse complement strand
CCTTGTTGTCGGGATCTTTCGGGTATGCAGCATTCTGTAATTGTTAGCTACACTTGGTTGCGTTTTTTAGTTTAGAGTCTAGCCAGGTTAGGTTCATGAAATATGTGAAGTTTTCCTTTTTCACTGACTTGTTTAACTAGTAAGGAAGCAAAGCTATGGTTTAAAAATTACAACGATTGTGCATTCAGTTTGTTTGTGTCTTTAGTCTGCATATGTAGCTGTCCAAGTTTGAACTTTGAAGTTTTTGATTGGATAAGTGATCTGTATCTGATAAATGGATTCAATTTTAGAGTTTCGGATGAATTCTGACTGATGCTTACTATAGTCTCACTTTAAACAGCTTGTTAAAGTCCAATTCCAGATTTCTCGAGGGTTGATATTTATTTTTAAGTTGTGATTCATGAAGCTGACATAAGTAGCATTTGGTTATTCATATGGTTACGGCAATGAAAGTGGATCACTATTTAAAGCCCTTGTATAAATTCCAAACGGAAGTATTGTAGGATACAAGTGCAATGTTGCAGTTAGTTATTTGCTTTGGTCGGGAGTGTTCTCATGGCTGACTATGTGAAATTAGGGCTACCACACACACTGATCTGGTTGTTCGTGCGAAGAAAATGGGTATTGAAGTCAATGTGGTACATAATGCATCCGTAATGAACGCAGTTGGAGTTTGCGGCTTGCAACTCTATCGTTACGGGGAAACAATTTCAATACCCTTCTTTACGGAAACATGGAGGCCTGACAGCTTTTACGAAAAGATATTACGAAATCGCAAATTGGGGTTGCATACACTTTGCTTGCTAGGTAAGAATTTGGCATTACCTAGCTGCTTTACTTTTTTTAGTTGACTCAGATAGCTTAGTTCTGATTCCGAGAGTGAAGACTCTGAAACCTTTTCTCTGCATATACATGTGTAATCTTCTTAATTTCAAATTGCACCATAAGTCATGATATGTTTCATATATTCCAGACATACGTGTCAAAGAACCTACTCTAGAGTCCTTGTGCAGAGGAAAGAAGATTTACGAGCCTCCACAGTACATGTCTATAAATACAGCCATAGAGCAGCTTCTGGAGGTGGAGAAAAAACAAGAATTTGCAGGCAAGTTTTCCATGCTTCCTGAATAAACATACCCAGCTGATCCTTTTTACAATGTAAAATATCATATTTTTGTTATTGAATATATTTGTTTACTACTTACGTTTCCAAAAAAATTGCATTCACTTCCTATGACGAGTATTAAAATTAATTATTTGTATTACTGCAGCTTATAATGAAGATACAATTTGTGTCGGCCTTGCTCGAGTGGGGAGTGAAGACCAGAAAGTAGTTGCAGGCCTTATGAGTCAACTTCTTACAGTTGACTTTGGAGAACCTCTTCATTGCTTGGTTATCACAGGTGAAACACATCCAATTGAAGACGAAATGCTAGACTTCTACAAACTCTAATATTTAAAGGCAGGAACATGAAGTATAATTCACGCAGCATTGTTGGCTAACTTTGCTTCATCTGTGGAAAAGGTTTCTCTCCATGCAAATGGAGTTTCTCCTTTCCATCCAAATTGTATTTTGAGTTGCGCATTGATTTTCTACAACCGCTGCCGTCTGCTGCAACTGTGGTATATCTTTTCAAATCATAAACACTTCTCATATGTTGTAACTTCCCACATGAGGTTTCTTGATATTTATAGCTGCATTACTTCAAAGATATTAATGTATGATTAAGGTAATGTTTGAGTCTAATGTCTTGTCTTGGTGAACTATGGATCCAGTGCTCTGTTGTTATTTGATGTGAATATCAAAACGACACCGTTTTGATGTTTTATATTATAACTTCACATAGTTTTGGCTCGCAACAAATAATTTTTGCTGCACGTCTTCACCCTAGGTGTATCGAAGTTTTTTTTGTCAGTTTTTTTGTCAAGTTGAAATTATATTTTTTTAAAAATCATAAAAGTTGAAATTTTATTTTTTAAAAAATTCAGAAAATTAATCAAGATTTTGTAAAAACTAAAAAATCAAGATCTTTTATTTAAAAATTTTAAGAAATTTGTAGTTTTGAAAAAGAAAACCATTTACAAAAATAGTACCTTCCATGAGTTAATTGTACATAACGAACTGTCAACATATATATAGGTTAAAATATAAACTGAATGTGAAGAAATTTTTTGATGAGTAGGATTTTAGCATAAGTTTGTTATGTTTTTTTAGGTATTTTTATTTTCTCTTAATTTGGATTTTTCACATTAATAGTTTGTTATGTACACGTCGTCAAAAATATGAAATATAATTTTAAATTTCTTAGTTTTCCCAAAATTTAAAATTTAAAATTTCTCAAAAAATTTAATTTTACCCTAATTTTTTTAGCTTTTGACAAAATAAAAATATTAAAAATGTTTTTTAAAATGTTTTATATAAATATTTACAATTTTTCTGAATTTTATAATTATTATATAATATTTTATGATTTTTTAATGTTTTTCTTATTTTTGTGAATTTTATAATTATTATATAATATTTTATTAATATATTTAATGGAATAGTACCGAAGTAGTACAATGGGTGTGACATTGAAAAAATTGAAAACATATAGGTGTTTTGTTGAAAAAAAATATATATATGGGTGTTACTGGGAAAACACCCCTAATATAAGGGTGTTTTCCCGTAATTAACCCTATAAAATATAAAGAGATCTCAACCGTTAAATATTCATCGGACGACTATTAATTTGGGGGTCTAAATATAATTAATTGAACATTAAATACGAGATTTTGATTTCAAAAACTCAAGAAGGGTAGATTAGTCACAAAAAACCAAAAATCAAGCGGTTTTGATTTTTTTCTTCCGTAAATCACTCTCCCCGTAACATCCTCCTTTTCGATTTTGAGCTTTAGAATTGCATAATCGAAGAACACAACCGTAGTCGCTTACGCCGCCGGATTCGAGGTACGTCGTCTAGAAGCTTCAAATCTAATTCGTTTTGTAGATCTGAAACCCTAATTGCAGTCGGTTGTCTCAAGTAGTGGACATGTATTACGGTGTCGGGTACATGATTTGAGTGTGGTTTACTAACCTAATGTGTTTGCAGGTCCGCAAATTCCCAGCATGACTCCACGAAGATTTGGGAAAAAATATGGTAATACACTTACTCTTAACGTTTGTGTGGTGTGTTTCATTAAGTATGTTAGATTCATGAATCATAGTAGTGTAATTCATGTATCATGTATGTAGACATACAGGGTATCACATTTTAGTTGATACACGATTCAGTAAATGACCCCCTGTGATTCATGAATCATGTTGAAGCAAATCATGAATCATATACAGAATTGTGTTTGAGATCATCCTTATTTTTATTTTGTTTATGTGTGAACTATTTGTACATGTCTATTGTAATTGGTTCTTATTGTGTTATCACTTAGCGTAAGAGCATTTGTTAGTACACGATTCATTAAATGACCCCGTATGATTCATGAATCATACTATGTCAGATCATGAATCATATGTTGAATCTTATATTATGTTCTGGTTTATAATTCTTAACATGCAGAATAATTGTGACACATTTGTTTATTCTTGTTTTTATAGGAGTAAAAGGGGGAGACAGACTGTTAGTGACAAAAACAAGCTGACCACCGTCCCAATCTCACTCATTAGAGGTATACGAGATACGTATTTTGAAGCGAATGAATCACCATGTAATATTAATTAGAATTTCATACGATATATGTTCACTGATATTCTCGTTGTAACAAAATGTTGGTTGCTGGATTCCTGAGTACTGTTGTCCATTTTAGATTTCATCTCACCTGAAATAAACCAATTTATTAGAGTAAAAAATAAGGTTTTAGTATTACACTTCTATGATTCATGATTTGCTACCATATGATTCATGAATCAAATATATGTAAATGTTGACCTTGCACTAACATTGTTCAGATTACGTTGACTTTCGATATTTAAATTAGATACGAACATCATTATAAGAATAATATACGAAAAACAATTTCTAAAATATAAAATGTATATGATTCATGATTTGCTATTATATGATTCATGAATCATATGTAGGTAAATAGTGAATCTGTGTTAATCTATTAACATGCACGAATGCAGGTTTTTTAATGCGTTTTTCTGACCATTTGAGGTGCGCAAATACAGAGAATTGAGACATATCAGTTGGAAAATATAGATCTTTCAAAGAAGTTGTATCCACGGATTTCGAATTTGACATATGATAATCAGAATCTCCTAATTGGAAGATGATATAATTACTATCAAATTGGAAACCCATTGTTTACGAATTTGGGAAATCTATGAAGAAAAAATTGAAGAATGAAAAGAAAAAAATTTGAATGTTTGTTACTTCATTCCCTTAAAATAATGGATTGAATTTAATGAGTATATTTGAAAAATATATTATAAAGTGTATTTCCATTATTACCCTTTTGTAATTTTTTATATTAATTAATATGCTTTAATTATAACCATTGATTGAAATCTAATGAGTGGTTTAGATTTGTTTGCATTTTATAACCAAACTACCACTTTTTATTTGATCCATTCTCTTGTTTAAATGATCACATTGCTATTGGGTATTAAAAGTCTTTACACCTCATTTGGTAACTGCTAGTGAGGGAAAGATTCAAATGAGAACATATTTTAAAATAAAAACTTAGAACTAATGTGAGCCTTAAGATCTAAGAATTAAATGGTTTGGATTGATAACCTATTAATTAAATATTAATCATTTTTAGTAATGAAATGGCACAATAGTCATTTCAAATAAATATAGTTAATGAATGGATTATTTTAAATAGCATAAAAATTAGTTTATATAATTTATTTTTAAATTTTAAATTACTGGATATAAAAAGTGCATCACTAAATACTTTAAAAGTGCATCAATTTAAAAAAAATTATAATAAAAAGTGCATCACTAGAAACTTCAATAATTCACCAAAATTTAAAAAAACTGTACTAAATTTTTAATATGAAGACAATATAATGCACTTTTTTTTAATATTGTAAGGCCCTTTTTTTAAAACTTTTAACGCACTTAAAAAAAATATTTTAATGGATTTTTACAAAAATATTGTAATGCAATTTTTTTAAACTTTTAATGCACTTTAAAAAAACTTATTATAATGCACTTTTTTATAAAAATATATTAATGCACTTTCAATAAATCATTAATTATCAATTATAAAAATTGAATTGACAAGTTTGCCCCCCCATATTGATTGATAATAGTAATTACCGTATTAATAATGTCATTAATCACATCCATTGAATTGTTTGATCGTGTAGTTCATAATGGTTCTAAATTTTTATTTTAAATGTGGTTTGTACCAGAACCAAACACATGCTAGTGAAATCAAAATTACATTTTGCATCGAGGGTATTTTGAAATTGTATGAATTTGTTCGTGTACGGAGCATCAAAATTGGTCTTGATTAAAGATTTATTATATACTTTGTAATTATCATTCATTCTTGTTAGCTGACTTATATATTATTCAATAAGAATGAGCTACGATACCTTGCATATCTGCTGCGGGAAGAATTCCTCGATAGGTTTGTGATATTATTATATTAGCTTCGGGTCGGGGCTGGGGCTTGCAACTCCGAAAGGCGCTTTAAAGCTCTCGCACCTGATGATCATATAGCTTACACTTGACATGAGCTCAAGGAATTCTTTTGAATAAAATTCGTTGGGCTTGGCTTGCTAAATGTGAGTTAGATCATTGGGGATGGAGTTCTTTTGGTACGGCGTTTCTCAAAATCAAATACCCAACTTTTTCGCAGTTCACTCTACTTTGTCGAAACAGTGAAACATGAATTTTATGCAAGGTACTTACCCCACACGTGTGAGAACTCAATGAGGACATAAGCATGCAACTAGGGATGCACAAAACTCAGACCGGACCGGACCGGACCGAAATTTCGGTTTTCGGTTCGGTTCGGTCCTCGGTCCTAAAATTTTCAATTTTCGGTTTTCGGTCCGGTTCGGTCCCAACAAATATTCGGTCCGGACCGAGGACCGAATTGTTTGAATGTAATCTAAGCCCAAACGTAATTTAAATTTTTTTTGCTTGAGCTTGTCCACTTCGAGGTACAATTTTATGCATACCTATTATCTTTGTTTAAAATTATCATCATAATTTGATATAAATTTGTTTATACGTTATTTGCAAATCTGTCTCTGCAATGACAAGCATATGTGAGAAATTATATGCTTGTCATTGCAAATAACATAATTTTATAAATATGATGTATGGAATCAAGTATATGAAATTTGTTATGACAAGCATATGCAAGATTCACAGCTTAGGAATCCTATTTGGCCGTTATGTTATTTCTCACATACCCGTGATAAGTTCTTTGTTTATACCCGTGATAAGTTCTTTGTTTATATGATACTTGATTTCATATAAATTTCATCATGTTTTTTAAACCTTTTGCAGATACTTTGAGCTTTCAAGAAATGAAGAAGTCAAACACAAACTTGCTAAACAAAATTATTTTGTAATGGGAGTGAAACTTGTCCTCTCATACTCTCAGTCTCATAGTATTGAAACCGAATGATGTTGGTAGTTTGGGTTATTGTTGAAGTTTGATTAGAATTGGATATGTTTTTGGCCATATAAAATTGAATTTCAACAGGGATTTAATGGATGAATCGGTAAATTGAAAATGGATGTGACGTGTGAAGTTTGTCAAAATTTCAACAGGGATTATTCGGTCTTAGACCGGACCGAATTTGGACCGGACCGAATCGGTTCGGTCCGGTTCGGTCTTCGGTCCCTTTTCTATAAATAATTCGGTCGGGAGGACCGGCCGGACCGAATATTTCGATCCGGTTCGGTCCGGTCCAGACCGAATGTGCATCCCTACATGCAACACACAACTTTGTGTTATGCGGTCCCCGCACGTGGCCCAGTTCCATGGTGCCCTAGCCTTATTGTGTACGACGCCTCTATCATAAATTTTTGCTAATGTCACAAGCAAGCATTAAAATGTGACATTAATTGGAGGTGTGGTCGTTGATGTAAGTGACTTTTAATAGCACAGTCTAATTTGTGCTATTAAAAGTCAAAGTGTAACATGTTTTGAAATATGTAACATTTAAATTTACAAATAGCGTCACAGCCAACTCCCATATTTCTGGCCAATCTCTCTTCATCATTGATATATTCCATCACTTCCTCAATTCCCACACTTCTAGCCAAACACCGATCTGCTGCCCCAATCTAAAAAAATATATTAAATCAACAAATTAATTTTTTTAAATTAGTGGAACAATTCACTTCATCTTCAACATCAACACTGAAACATAAAAGGTCAATATCAGGAAACTAAATCTACTCACTTTTACAAAAATCAACAAATATCAGTATCCAAAAAAGCTGCTTACACATAATCATAAATTCATAAAAACGCATTGCGGACTAACCATTGATACATCCAGGAATGAAGTAAGGTTAGAGTTTTGACATTAGCGAAACTAATTGCGTAAATCAAATATTCTACCTGAAAAAGATGATTGATTTGGAATGAAAAGAGGATTGGAAACGGAGTGACAATGATCTGCGAAGAGAATGGTTTTACAGAGAATGTGAAGAGGCAGATGATGAAGAAATAGATAAACTGACCGGATTTGGAAAGGAGTGATTGTTGGGTGAGTAGCTTTGAGGCAGATCTGAGTCCGTTGCTGAAGGCCATGGCGCTGGTGAAATTCCTCTCAAATTCGCAAAATCGCTTCTCGTCTCTTTATGCTCGTCTTCGCCCAAAATCGATTGAAGAGATGGAATTGGGAATTGGGAATTGGGGATTTAGAGGAAGTGGCGAGAGAGCGAGAGCAAAATCAAATTACAGGTTTGTAGTGTTAGGGATTGAGATGTTTTGAATTATGGTAGAAGTTGTGTCGGTTGATTAGAGGTGGTTACACCGTTTTGTTTTAAAATTATTTGTAAACCATCATCTCAAATTTATTATGATGAGGGTATATAGTCCAATTTTTAATATTTATAGTTTATCAAATCTGGGTGCATTTTCATAACATTTTGATGCACATTGTGCAAATATAAAATTTGGGTGCATTAAATGTAACTTAAAGTATGTGAAAAGTTGAATTGAAATTAACTAATAGATGAATGACTAAATTAAAAATTGAGGAGTGGTAACCGTCAAACACCACTCCCCAATTCTTAATAGGAAGATTATAAAATATTTTATTAAAAAGTGATTTATTGAAACATAGGTGCATTGAATAACACTTTATAACGAATTGAACGATAATAATTTATTGAATATTCAGATATCATATCTTGATTCAATTATATATTTTCAAAATAATATGGTTTTGATTTACTATAATATTATAAGCTGCACCAAATCTAAGTCCAAACAACAGAACAGTTAAAAAAACGGATAAAAATTGTATAATGTGAATTTATATATTTTGATGGACTTGTGAACCCTACTTTGCATTCGTTACTTGCATTTCTTCAGTGTATTAGATTGTGTCAACACATTAATGAGACATGTGAGTTGCACCATGTTTTTACATGTGACATGCACATGACAAGTGCAATCATGTGGTGCAATCTGATGCATTGTAAAAATGCAATCAACGGATGCAATGTAAGATTCACGAGTTCATCAAAATAAATGAATCCACTTGATACATTTTTTGAAAATGTTTACAATATTGGTAAGAAAGACGAAAGGGATAGGCAACTTGAGTTTTTGTCACCAACCAAAACTAGAAATAACAACTTGAAGGTAACTGTGACTGATAACCAAGTTTAAATTACAAGTCACGTCGTACAGGACAGTACAGGACAGGGCTACTTTGTGAATTATTTTTTCATGATTTATTGTTGACATTAGGGGTGTGCAATACCCGAACCGACCCGCTAACCCAACGAGATCCGAGCTATTTGGGTCGGGTGGACCCGATGAACAGTAAAATTATGGACGGGTTCAGGTTAGCCATCGGATTACCCGACCCGAACCGATGACCCGATGATTAAATAAAATTAATTACGATAGTAGGGTTCGAACCCTTTACATCTTCCAGAAACCAAACTGATGTTCTATTAGCTATTTATTGATTCCATCCACTAGTAAGGACTAAGGAGTATGTGTTATGTGTGATCTTGCTCAATCACCTGCTACTCTGTAATCTTTATTTTATCTTCGGCTCACCCTTCTTTTTTGGCTTTTGTGTTTCAGGAGATACTTGATGGAGTGACTGATATAGATTTGGTGGTTAATTTAATGCTTTGGGAGGATGTTATAGTTGCAAAGTGCCTTGGAAGAAGAATATGTAGTGAATGCGGAAAGAATTTTAATGTAGCTCACATTGATGTTATAGTTGCAAAGTGCCTTATAACATTTTTTGTATAAAAGAAAGTAATTTATATTATAAAAATTAAAATTGTATTTTAAAGTTATTCAGATTTTTTTAATTAAAAAAGAATATATTAAAAAAATTCAAATATATTTTGATCGGGTCGGGTATGGACGGGTTCGGGTTAACCGTTAATTTATCGGGTTGGGTACGGGTTCAAAAAGACAACCCGAAGATTTTTTCGGGTCGGGTACGGACAAAGCCAAACCCGTCCATACCCGACCCGTACACACCCCTAGTTGACATATTCAGCTATGAGTTCAGTTCCTCTACAATCTAGTGCATTTGTACATTTTGAGTTTCCAACTATCTACAAATGTCTGGATCGTAATTGAACCTCTATCTTGAGCTACTTATACAAGACATTTGAAAGTCACTACAATCTCCCCATATTTGAATTTATTTCGTACGATTTTTTGTATCTACCTACTTAATTAATCCTTTGAACTTGATAATTTTGCATTATTCATTCTAAAATGCATCTTAGTTTAGACGTTGTCAATTAATCTTAAGGCTAAAATACAAAGTATCTCTGAACTATCACCCATTTTCAGTCTCCGGGATCCGGACTTGGGTTTTTTCAAAAATAATATGAAATCATATATATATTAAAATGGATGTATGATTGTACACGTGTCGTCGTGTGAGCAATTTGACCTATGTGTCAATTTTTTAGAATTTTGAATTCTTTTTCCCTTTTTCTGATTGGCTGGCTTTTTTGAATAATAATATTTTTAAAACATGGAGGACTGAACTGTAAAAACTTCCGAATCTATAATATTCCGTATTCGACACGTGCTGCCAAAATATTTACATGAAATATTTGACTATAATCGTTTCTATAGTTGACAATAGTATTAAATATTTGATAATGCTGCCAGAATATTTACACGAATTATTTTACATGTGTTAAATATTTTGATTCCAATTTCATTGATTCCCATTAAAATTAAAATATGTTGATTGCCATAATCATGATATGTAATGTTTCATATAAATAACAACACTGGTTGTAGACAGACTCTTATATTCAACCAGAATAATTTTTCAGAATTTATAGTATAAAGATGGAGATGTTTTTCCCAACCCGAATTCAAAACTACCGAAGACCCGAATTGTATTTTCAATTAATTATATAGAAATACATTTCGTTAAATCTATCACCTCGCGCACAGCGCGGGTCAATACCTAGTTTTCATAGTAAATTATAAATGATTAACTGAACTTGTATAAGTAGTTAAGTATATTGCTTTATCCCACCAACCTAGCGTTTAAGAAATCAACAAGTCTTCACATACGATTTTAATGGATTCAAACTCTTACGTTTTCGTTGCAACTTAGAGTCTGATAGGGGTGGGCAAGACCCGGTCCGACCCGCCAACCCGACCAAATCCGAAGAATTCGGATCGGGTGGACCCGAGCTACAGTGATTTATGGGGTGGGTTCGGGTTTTGGGTCGGGTAACCCGAACCGACCCGAAAATTCTGGGCAAAGTTAAATATGAGTGAGGTGGGAATCGAACAGCTGCCCTACAACATTTACTGAATCTATCTTCCACCACGCCACCAACTTCGTTGGTGATTTTGTGAATAACGTAAATCAATAGTAAGTTTTTCGAGTTTTATTGTATCTTTTAACATTGTTTTTGTAAAAAGAAGTAATTTGTATATAAAACTCAAATTGTATTTTAAAGTTATTCAATTTTCTTTATTAAAAAAATATATTTAAAAAATATATCTAAAATATATATTTAAAAAAATTAAATATATTTTGAACGGGTCGGGTACGGACGGGTTCGGGTTCACTATAAATTTATCGGGTTGGGTTCGGGTTTGAAATGTCGATCCGAAGAATTTTTCGGGTCGGGTACGGATTCGACCGAACCCGTCCATACCCGACCCGTGCACACCCCTAGAGTCTGATACTCATTCGATATTCATTCAATTTCAACATTTAAATAATCAAATTTATCGTACACACTGCAATTTTTTATCAAGACTTTTATTATTTGATTCAATGTACATACGATACTAAATCTGACTATCAAAAATAGAATAGACTTATTTTTTCTCACATTAAAATCATAAATTTCAACAATTAAGACGGTCGGTTTGTCGGTGTAGATATATTATGCCGGCCCTACAATTTCACACTCAAAAAAGTTTGAGGGAGTAGAGGGATACAACAATTATATAACATTTGGACTCTTTACTACGTAACAATTTGATACATATATAAAAAGCGGATTGAATTTGAGAAGGACTATCAAATTTTTGTGAGATGAAGAGACATCATCTCGATCGTTAATTTCTATCAATAAAAAACGTAATTTAGTTAAAAACTAATTTTAAACACAGCCGCTAAATCAATCAAATCAACGCTTGATATTATGTCTCTTCATCCCACAAAAATTACATGTTTCTCTAGAAACTAACCTATAAAATATCTATATATATGCACATTTTCCTATTTAATTTTTGAATCGCAGTACATGATTTTCCGTAGCAAGTTGAGCAAAACATGGAGAGGCACAGCGCAACCATGACACGAAATGAGCTGGTGATTAAATTTGGGAAAACTGGTCCACTCACTTGAGACAATGCGCACCATACCACACCACATCACCGAAATCGGTGTCATTTTCGTCATTTGTTTAAATAAAATTGCTTTATGGAATTTTGAAAACAATAAAGTATCTTCTATTTTCTTAAATTTTTTAGTTTTAAAAAAGAATTTGCTACATGCGCCAACCGTGATCCATACTAACAGTCAAAATGACACATTTATCTTTCTTTTAGCCTTTAATATTTTACAATTTAGGGGTAATCTGATAAATAATTGGAATTGCCAAAATACCCTTTGAGGTGTGTTAAATTAGACAAAAGGAGAGGCAAAATAGACATAAAGGCAGTGCATAACGAAATTCTCTTCAAAAAATCTCGAATTTCAACATGAGAAATATGTTTCTATTAAATATTTGCTTTGACAATCTCCACAAAGCTGGACTACGTCAATTTAAGCAACTGTTAATATACTTTTTGTTTAAATGTTGAAACTAGTTTTTTACTTTCAAATTATATGATTATACTTAAAACATTTGAGTGTTACAATCAAGAGAAACAAAAACTTTTATATAAAAAATTCATTTTTATAATGTCGTGTACGTAAGTCATTCTTATACCAATCAAAATGTTAATGGACGATGGATAACACGTAAATAATCATTTTATCGTAGAAATCTGTTGTCTTTCAAACTCTTTTGCGAAAAAAGATAACTTCTGTCTCAAAATAGAGAGAGCAATCAGAAAGTTCATACCTTTATTTATATTTAGGCGATATTTGTTAAAGCGTCGTCTTATTTATATGTGATGGATTATACAATTAAGTGGAGGGTTCTAGAAGGACACGTATTTTTTAGTAAGAAGGACATTATCTCAGTCGTTGATTTTTATCAATCCAGCGGTTGATATTGGTAACCGTCAATCACCAACCGCACGTATTTTTTGCAAATCCAACCATTGAATTAATTAAAAACTAACTTTAATCTCAACCGTCAAATTAATCAAATCAACGACAAAAATGTACTTATGTCTCACAAAACTTACATGTCTCGCTTCGCCCAACTCATGTAACTAATTAACTTTATTTTTTATTATTAATATGATTGTGTGTCACGTTCTTACCTATAATAGTTTTTCATACAATTGATACGTAAAAATATATTACTTCTTGTAATGTAATTTACACATCTTGACATCTTGGAAACGAATCTTGACAAACTAAGATACGAAAAAAACGAAAAAAATATCCACATCTTGGAATAAAAGAACAGGAACACCTCCTAGTTATTGTTACAACTTGATAAAATCTATCATCTTTTTATTAATATCTAAATCATCCCAATTAAACGATTTCACTTATTTCATCGAATTTACAGATTTTTACTAAATAAATTGTTATTTTCTCTAATTCAAACAGCTAAGAACTTATCCATTTCCATATTTGCCCTCGGTATCCTATTTTTAAATAATTAATAAAACAGTCCGCAACGAAATGGCAATTTAAATGCGCAGCGCAGTTACCTACCAAGTCTCTAACAAGAGAAATACAAATACATATACTCTTCACAACTTCAGTTCTCTCGCAACCACCGACTCTCAATCCGGCCACTCTGGTAATATTACAGTGTTTTTTCATTATTTCTCAAACATGGTGCATGTTTTCATGGCCGGCCCGAAGGGGAGGGTAAGAGGGGCGATGACCCAGGGCCTCCCTCTCCGGAGGGCTTATTTTTTATTATGTTTTTGATATTTGTCATATGGCGTAGTAGTTCAGACTTCAGAAGTGGTCAAAGAGCATTTACTTATCATTTTCAATTCCTGCTGTTGTTTAAATAACATCTTTTTTACATTTACCTAATTTTTTTATCCAGAACCCATAAAATCTCAAGAACGGATCGACCTGCATGTTTTCATTGGTGCAGTTGTATTCTTTATGATTACCATTTTTTTAAATTAATCCTTGTTTTGATTGTCTAGAGACTTTTGCACGTTTTTATAATGTGATATGAATCATGCATGATGGAACTCAGTAGTTGAGGTTTAATGGAGTTGTTCATTTGATAATTCAATCGACTTTGTTTAAGTAATCTCAGTAGAGGAATGTGAATCAGCGTTGAAGATTTGGATTCAAAGTACAGTTGTGTTTAGCTGTTTTATGTTCTGACTTTATGTGTATAATTATTGTATAGCTGGTTGGCTGTGTTTTTATACGCATGATCTACCATTCCTATTTCCACTGGTCATTTTACTTGCTTCAATCCAACTCTGCAGGTTGATATGGATTGCCGGAGTTGGCCTTGGAAGAAAAAGTCTTCTGATAAAGCTTCAGTGCCAGATGGAGTAGCAGATACTTCTGTTTCAGCTGAAGTTACAGCAACTCAGGTTCGCTTTCTCTGAATTTAAGTACTTTTCTTGAATGCATTTTTTCCGATGAATTTGTTTGGAACTTATTGTTTCCTACTCATGTACACTTGTTTTTATTAGCAGGAAGACTACAAAAAACCAAGCTATGTTCAGATCTCAGTGGAGTCTTACACACATCTGACTGGGTTAGAGGACCACTTAAAGTCATATGAAGAGCAAGTTCAGGTTCTGGAAAGCAAAATAATAAACCTAAATGAAAAGCTTTCAGCCGCACAGGAAGAGATCGAAACCAAGGAGGGTCTTGTAAAGCAGCATGCCAAAGTTGCAGAAGAAGCAATCTCAGGTATCTTTTAGCCGGTTTTAATTTCACATATACATTAAGTCTCCTCATTGAGAGACATATATCCTAAGTAAAATGTTCGATATGAATTCTTAATTTTTACAGGTTGGGAAAAGGCTGAGACAGAAGCTTCAACACTAAAAACCCATTTGGAGGCTGTCATGCTTGAGAAGTGTACAGCAGAAGATCAAGGAGCTCATCTGGATAGTGCACTTAAGGAATGCATGAGAATGATATGAAATTTGAAAGAAGAACATGAACAGGAGTTGCATGATGTCATTTTCTCCAAAACAAAGCAGTTCGAGAAACTTAAACTCGATCTTGAATCTAAGATGGATAACTTAGACCAACAACTCCTCAGATCTGAAGATGAAAATGCTGCACTTGCTAGATCATTGCAAGAGCGTTCTAACATGCTTATCAAGATAAGTGAACAAAAGTCGCAAGCTGAGGCTGAGATTGAACATTTGAGAGCAAATATTGAATCGTGCGAAAGGGAGATAGGTTCACTTAAATATGAACTTCACCTTGCTGCAAAAGAACTTGAGATTCGGTCTGAAGAAAAAAACATGAGTGTGAGATCTGCAGATGTTGCCAACAAACAGCATTTGGAGGCTGTAATAAAGATAACAAAATTAGAAGCAGAATGTCAAAGATTGCGCGGTCTTGTGCGGAAAAAACTTCCTGGCCCTGCTGCCCTTGCACAAATGAAGATAGAAGTTGAAAGCTTGGGAAGAGATTATAGTGATAATAATAGAAGGAGATCTTCGGGTCGAACCACGAGTCCTAACTGTCCATTCCCTGATTTTCAGTTGGAAGAATTGCAGAAAATACAAAAGGACAATGAGTTTCTAGCAGATCAACTATTGGCGATGGAAGAAGATACAAAAATGTTGAAAGAAGCGTTGGCTAAGCGCAACATGGAGCTGCAGGAGTCAGGACTCTCGAGATATGTGTGCTAATATCTCTAACAAACTTCAAATTCTTGAAGCAAAAACCCTGCATGACAATAAGAGTATGCTGAAGTTGTCAAATGCTCGTAGTCTAACTTCCATGTCCGAGGATGGAAATGAATACACTCCCAGCTCTGCTGAATCCTGGTCCACAATGCTAAACTCTGAGCTCTCGCAGTGCAAGCATAGCAAATCTGAAAGTGCGAAGCACTTGGATCTTCTGGATGACTTCCTTGAAATGGAAAAGCTAGCATGTTCTTCCAATGATTCAAATGATTTAGTTACAAACACCATTATATCAAGCTACACAGCGTATAGAAATGCAAGACAGCTAGACACGGCGGAAACTATTTCTACAGAAAACATTGAAGAAAAATCGTCAAATACTGTGAAGTATCCAAAACTAGAGTTTGATGTAGAGCAGCCTCCCTTGGTGAAACTGCTGTCAAGGATTTCCATGCTCTATGAATATATTTCCAAGGAATCTGAAGGAGTTACAATTTTGGAAAAATGCGGATTATTGGAAATGGCTCCCTTCAACATATATCCACTTTTTGTGGATTCAGATGCCTCATGGATCGGCAAATATGCCCAGAGGATGCTGGCATGAGTACAGTAAAGGAAATATCTCCGTCGCAGGGACAGTCTATCGAGTTTTGAGAATAAGCAGACCATAAGTCAAAAGTAGCTGCAGCAATTCAACAAATTCATAATTTGTTGTTTCCTTGGGTAAAACAGCTGAAGCAGTTCAAGACATGTCTTCTGAGATGATGGATTGGTTCAAAAGGTGAAGGAGTTTACAGACCAATTTAACAGAACACTATATGAGAAAACAAATGTGGTGCATTTTGTTATCGACTTGTCTGATATCTTACACAAGGCCAACATGCTCAAGTTTAATTTCCATGGTGTCAAGGGAAATGACGTTGCTAGCGATGGTTCTGAATGCATAGACAAGATTGCGCTGCCTGAGCACGAGGGGGTTACCGAAGACATAATGGGAGAAATGTATGCAAATGGTTGCAATGATAGTGGTTGTGATCCAGATGTACCTAGTAGTAGTAACTCAGAACATAGACTGGAAGTAAAGTCTACATCGCGCGTGTGCCCAATGGAGGACTTTGAAAAAATAAAAACGGAGAAAGAAAATTTGGAAACAGATTTGATCAGATGTTCGAAGGATTTGGAAAATGCACAGTCACAATTATCTGAGACTGAGGGAAAGCTTTTCGAACTGAAGTCACAGTTAGACTTGTCTCAAATATCCAACAGCATAGCTGAGACTCAGTTGAAGTGTATGGTCGAATCTTACAGGTCACTTGAACGGCGAGCTGAAGAGCTAGAAACTGAGTTAAATCTGTTGCGCGAGAAAACAAATAAGTTGGAAGATGAGCTTCAGGTAGAAAAGACTAAGCATCAGGATGCACTGGACAGATTTAAAGACCTTCAAGATCAGTTGCAAAGGTTAGTATTCACTTTTTGGGATGTCAAAATTATTAGTTAGGGATCAAATCATGGTTTTTTCATTACCTGATGTCTGAAATGTTATAGGAACAGCAACAGTTCGATGCTTGATGATGATCACAAGACAAAACAGGGTGAAAACAATGTCATAGAATTTTCATTTATCTTCGGTTGAAGTTACTTGTGTTATTCTAACTAGATGATCAACTTTCTTATGTCAGGAAAAAAAGATCTGGCAGCAGCTGCAGAAAAGCTAGCAGAGTGCCAAGAAACAATATTCCTTCTAGGCAGACAGTAAAATCGTTCCGACCTCAGCCAGAATCTGTTAATACTTCACATGACATTGCTCAGAGAGTTTCAAGTCCACCTAAAGGTGAACTGAACTTGACCCTTGAAAAAATGTTAGATCTCGATCTAACCGAGATTAAAGCTGCTACATCAGCTGGAACTGTGTACAGAACAGGTAGCGAGTCCCCAATGAAAGATGTATACAATGCATTATACATCCCAACAGATTCTGAGGCAAACAGTTACTTAAGATCACCCATCAATGTGAAACATCAAAAGCATAGGTCAACTCATTCACTCCCTCCTGCTTACGCAGCTCCGACTTCAGAAAAACAATCAAAGTCAGGTATTAGCAGATTCTTTACTAAAGGGAAGTTCTAGGACTGAGGTTACTTAGAACTTTCAAGTGATATTCATATGTATTGGTTGGATCGTTCATTCTGTAAATCTGTAATGGTTAAGTTTCAAGAACAGAAACATACCATTTCGCGAGATGGTAAATTATTCTTTGTGACATCTTTGGTCAATTGGTCTCTCCAAAATTTACATCACTTACACATCCATGTAATTTTGTTTTTCTTGTATAAAAATGGTGCTCAGTGCACTTTGCTTACTTTCCCCTCTGCAAGTCTTGAACATTTATTATGCATGACCCTGCAGGTCATGGAAACATGATCCATAAAAGGTGAGGTGCAGTGGGTTAGATAAGGTATTAAGTTAAGGTTATGCTCAGTTTAAATCACGGTACCCATTTTGTGGGCTGGACTTTTGAGTTGCCAACCCTTAAAAGACATGAATCCCTGTGCAATGCAGTTCTTTGTTACAAGTACTAAAATGATGTTGTCTTGACAATATTTACTATAAATCCATGTAACTTTATATGAACATTATATTTAAATTACATAGTTTCAACTCACAATAAAATATTGTTGCAGCACTGATTCTGAATCTTCTAAAAATTATGAAAGTATTAAAAAACCAGTATTAGATAATTCAAAAAGCCCAGCCATCTCATATATAGGGGTGTAAACGAGCCAAGCCGAGCCGAGCATCAGAAAATGTCATATTAGGGGTACAAATAGAGCCGAGCATCAGAAAATGTACATAACAAGAAGAAAGAATAAAACCAATAACCCAACATAGAAGCAAGATTCAAAATAAGGCTCGGTACATGATAGACATCAGAAAATGTCATATTAGGGGTACAAATAGAACCAATTCATGCTACTAGCATGGAAGTTTCAATGGTAGTCACGATTGATTTCTAAAACTCAAACTTGACGGATAAAGAGGAACTCTAGTTTTATTATTCATTATCAAAAAAATTGTCGGACAAAACAATAAAAATAAGTTAGTATTGAAAACGACATGAAAACATAAAAAATTGAAACTAACTAAAAGAAAGGCTCAAAAAAACTATTAATTATTTGGCCCGTATCAGATGACAAATGTACCTAATATTAATGTATGCAACCCCAGATGATTGTGAAACCAAAGCCTCCCCGAACATGACTTATAGACTACAAGCTGAAGGAGGTTAAGTTGGCCGCAATTAATTTTTCATTGTGGCACCTATGGATTAAAGATCGATTCTACTGTTCTCATACTTTTAAAAAATTGACTTATTTTGATGAATGAATCATACTGTAACCCTTGCATTATTGACCTATAAGCAACCTTACAATGAGGGAAGACAAAATCAGTGCGAGTAGGGGAAAATGACATTTCCTAGGTTTCAAATCGAACTTCAGATCAACCAAAAGGCGTGGCTAAAAATCAAGTCCAAAATCAAAGGATCCATCATGGAAATCCATTCCATTCTATATGGATACACCAATAGATCCATTTATAATTTGATGGACGATAATCTTATTTATAGAATTGTACAAATCTCTAACTTTTGTTTGATAGCAAACAATAATTGAATCTTAACTCATTTTGTTGTCATGTGGCTGGAATTCCTGTTCTGTTCAAAGCTCTGCTCAAGGGTTGCGTCAGATATGCTGAAGCAAGAGATCAGATATGCTGAAGCAAGAGATCAGATATTTGAGTAATGAAGGTGACGTGGATATATTGGAGCGTGTGGCATTTGGATAAGTATTATTATTGCTGACGTGGTGCTGACGTGTCAGTTTAATGAAGGAGTATTTAAACCAAGGCAGGCGCGCGCTGGAACGTACATGATCAATCGCAATTCGTCTTCGCAATCGTCTTCGTTCTCAAAATCGAGTTCTGCAATCTGCGTCCAAGAAAGCGATCAAGACTGTGTGCTGTGATCGACTGGTAACTTCGATAGGTTGAAGTATTGAAGTAGTCGGTATGTTAGTTTCAGAAGATAGCGTTGGTGGTCGGAGATTAGGTATCGGATCAAGAAATTGATTAGATAGGAAGCTTGAGCGTGATTGGTGTAATTGTAAACTCTTTCATCATTAGTGAACTTCTTTCTTGCTGGATTAGTCTGGTTGACCGAGTTTCAACCAGGATACCAGGGTAAATCAAATTTTCATTAGATAGGGTTCTTGAAGTTCTTGATTTGGGATTTAGCTAGGGTTCATCTGAGACAGTCTGCTTAAGCGGATCCTTGTACGGGACACTCACAATTGGTATCAGAGCGGCTATTAAGCAATGACGTTCACGAGAGTTGACCCAGCTGATCGATTCAATGGTGCTGGTGACTTTAGCCTGTGGCAGCAGAGGATGTATGCTATCTGTTCAATTGAAGGTGGCTAAGGCTTTGCAAGGAGGTGATAAGCTACCGGACACCATGAGTGCTGAGCAGAAGGAGGAGCTGATGGAACTTGCCTACTCCACCATCATACTTCATCTTGGAGACAAGGTGATGAGGCAGGTGAAGAAGCTCAAGACTGCTGCTGAGGTATGGCTGAAGCTAGAAAGCTTGTACATGACCAAGACTCTTACTAACAGAGTCTTTCTCAAAGGTAAACTTTTCGAATTCTTGATGATAAGCCCTAGATGAATATCTTGATGACTTTGCTAAGCTGATAATTGAGTTAGAAGACATTGATGTGGTTGTTGATGATGAGGATCAGGCTTTGATAATATTGAATGCTTTACCTGCTTCATATGCTCATTTTGTTGAAACTATGAGGTATTCTAGGGACTCTATAAGTTTAGATGATGTCTTGTCTGCATTGAGGTCTAAGATGATAGAGTCTGGTGTTAAGGATGCTGCAGGTGAAGGTTTGATAGTCAAAAAGGGTAAAAAGAAAGTTAAGAAACCTAAAGATAATCAAAAGAATGCTCCTAAAGGTAAACCACAACCTGGGGATGCTCAGACTAATGAACCTAGAAGGTTAAAGTGTTTCCATTGTCATAAAGAAGGACATTTCCGGAAGGATTGCCCTGAACGTAAGAACAAAGATCAGAAACCAAAGGCTGGGGAAGCAGCCTTGGTTGAAGATGATTATGGCTCAGCTGAGTATTGACTGTGTCTGATAGAGATGCTGGTGTTTCTTGGGTGCTTGACAGTGGTTGTACTTATCATATGACTCCTAATAAGTCTTGGTTTGAAACTTATAAGTCTGAGGATGGTGGTAAAGTTTTACTAGGTAATAATCAGGCTTGTAAGGTGCTTGGTCAAGGAACTGTTAGGTTGAAGTTGCTGAGTGGGCATGATTTTGTTTTGTCTGGTGTAAGGTTTGTCCCTGATTTGAAAAGGAACTTGATATCCCTTGGTATGCTTGATCAGTTAGGTTATGTGTTTAAAGCTGAAAAGGGTGAAATTAGTGTCACTAAGGGTGGAAGTCATGGTCTTAAGGGAGTTAAGAGTAATGGCTTGTATATCTTTTGTGGTAGTACTGTTGTGACCCCTGAAGTGAATTACACAGCCTAGGTAATGATAGGACTGCATTGTGGCATTTGAGGTTAGGTCATGTGAGTGAGAATGGCTTAAGGAAACTGTCACAAATGGGGTTTCTAGGAAGAGATCAGATTAGGAAACTTGATTTCTGTGAGAATTGTGTATTAGGGAAATCTAGCAAGTCTAGTTTTGGTACTAGTATGCATAGGTCTGAAGGTGTGCTTGACTATATACATTCTGATTTGTGGGGGCCTACTAGAACTAAATCCTATAAAGGCAAGAGCTATTTTATGACTTTATAGATGACTATTCTAGGAGAGTTTGGATTTATTTTCTAGTTCATAAGACTGAAGCTTTTGATGTGTTCAAGACTTGGAAATTGTCTGTGGAAAAGCAAACTGGTAAGAAGGTAAAGAAACTCAGGACTGATAATGGTCTGGAGTATTTGAATACTGACTTCTTGAGGTTTTGCAAGGCTGAAGGTATTGTGAAACACCATACAGTGCCTGGTAATCCCAACAGAATGGCTTGGCTGAGAGGTATAACAGGACAATTCTAGAAAGGGTGAGATGTATGTTATTTCATTCTGGTTTGTCTAAGATGTTTTGGCCTGAAGCTGCACATACTGCCTGTTATTTGATTAATAGGTGTCCATCTACTGCTATAGATAATAAAACACCAATGCAAATGTGGAATAACTATCCTACAGATTATAGTATGCTCAGGGTGTTTGGTTGTTTAGCATATGTGCATGTGAAACAAGATAAACTAGAGCCTAGGGCATTGAAGTGTGTGTTTATTGGATATCCTGATGGTGTTAAAGGTTACAAGTTATGGTGTATTGAACCTGGTAATAAAAAGGTGATCCTTAGCAGAGATGTAGTGTTTAAGGAGAATATATTTCCATTCAAATCTGTTGATGCTTCAATGAACATTCCTATATTGTCTGTTAATACTGATTCCACTGCAAGTACTAACCCTAACACCACTGATGAGGTGGAGTTGGATGAGACTGCTGTTCAGAGCAGATCAAGGGATTTGATTGCAGGTGGAGCCAGCGGTGTTGATGAAGATGAACCTAGAAACCAAGAAGTTGATCAGGAGAGTGAGCTGAGTAACTATCAATTGGCCAGGGACAGAACAAGAAGACAAGGAGTGAATAAGCCAATTAGATACAGAGGGGATGAAGGAAGTCTAGTGGCTTTTGCTTTCAGTGTTGCTGAAGCAGTGGATTTTGCTGAGCCTAGGTCTTACAAAGAAGCTTGTAGATCAAAGGATTCTGATAAATGGAGGAAGGCAATGCAAGAAGAAATGGATTCATTACTGAAGAATCACACTTGGGAAATTGTTGACAAACCTGCTGGTAAAAGGTTGGTCAGTTGCAGGTGGTTGTTTAAAGTAAAGGAAGGAATACCTGGTATTGAAGCTCCAAGGTTTAAAGCTAGATTAGTGGCTCGTGGTTTTACTCAGGAGGAAGGGGTAGATTATAATGAGATTTACTCACCGGTGGTGAAGCATAAGTCAATCCGGATTATCTTGGCTATGGTTGCTCAGTTTAATTTGGAACTGGCTCAGTTAGATGTTAAGACTGCGTTCTTGCATGGGAACTTGGAGGAAGAGATTCATATGTGTCAGCCTGAAGGATATGAAGTTGGTGATCCAGATAAGAAAGTGTGTCTGCTGAAGAAATCTTTATACGGGCTCAAGCAGTCTCCGAGGCAGTGGTACTTGAGATTTGACGAGTTCATGCTTAAGCAGAGGTTCAGCAGATCTAGTTATGACTGGTGTGTTTATTACAAGGAATTGACAAGGGGTAACTTCATTTATTTGTTGTTATATGTCGATGATATGTTGATTGCATGTCGAAGATGAGGCTGAAGTAAGTAAACTGAAGGATCAGTTAAAGACTCAGTTTGAAATGAAGGACTTGGGAGAAGCTAAGAAGATACTAGGAATGGAGATTTCTAGAGATCGAGCGAAAGGTACTTTATGTTTGAGTCAAACTGGTTACTTGAAGAAAGTGCTAGACAGGTTTGGATTTAGTGATGTTAAACCTGTGAGTGTACCTTTGGCGCCTCATTTTAAGTTGAGTAATGATCTGTGTCCGAAGAATGAGGATGAGGAATTTGAGATGAGAAACGTACCTTATTCAAGTGTAGTTGGTTGTCTCATGTATGCTATGGTGTGTACTAGACCTGATCTGGCAAGTGCAGTAAGTCTGGTAAGTAGATACATGGCTAATCCTGGAAAAGGTCATTGGTTAGCTGTGAAATGGATAATGAGGTATTTGAAGGGCACGGTTGAACTGGGTTTATGTTATGGTGGAGCTGGTGAAATAGAGAAGGTTGTGTCAGGATTTGTTGATTCAGATTTTGCTGGAAGTCTTGATTCAAGGAAGTCTCAGACAGGTTATGTATTTAATGTGTTTGGTACTGCTGTTTCATGGAAAGCTGGGTTACAGTCTGTGGTAGCGTTGTCCACAACTGAGGCTGAGTTTATTGCAATAACAGATGCTGTTAAGGAGGCTTTATGGTTACAGGGTGTGCTCAGTCAGTTAGGATTGGCTCAAGGATGTGTTGAAGTGTTTAGTGACAGTCAGGGTGCTATCCATCTGTCTAAACATCAGGTATTTCATGAGCGTTCAAAGCATGTTGATGTGAAGATGCATTTTGTCAGGGAGGTTGTTGCTACTGGAAAGATCAAGGTTGAAAAGATTGATACTTTGGAAAATCCAGCTGATATGTTGACTAAACCAGTTCCGATAAGCAAATTTGAGTTGTGCCTGAGTAGGATCAGGTTGAAGAAAATGTAGTGCTGATTGTAAAGGAGTTCACTATGGTGAGAGGAATGTACAGCCAAGGTGGAGATTGTTGTCATGTGGCTGGAATTCCTGTTCTGTTCAAAGCTCTGCTCAAGGGTTGCGTCAGATATGCTGAAGCAAGAGATCAGATATGCTGAAGCAAGAGATCAGATATTTGAGTAATGAAGGTGACGTGGATATATTGGAGCGTGTGGCATTTGGATAAGTATTATTATTGCTGACGTGGTGCTGACGTGTCAGTTTAATGAAGGAGTATTTAAACCAAGGCAGGCGCGCGCTGGAACGTACATGATCAATCGCAATTCGTCTTCGCAATCGTCTTCGTTCTCAAAATCGAGTTCTGCAATCTGCGTCCAAGAAAGCGATCAAGACTGTGTGCTGTGATCGACTGGTAACTTCGATAGGTTGAAGGTATTGAAGTAGTCGAGTAGCTGTCAGTTTCAGAAGATAGCGTTGGTGGTCGGAGATTAGGTATCGGATCAAGAAATTGATTAGATAGGAAGCTTGAGCGTGATTGGTGTAATTGTAAACTCTTTCATCATTAGTGAACTTCTTTCTTGCTGGATTAGTCTGGTTGACCGAGTTTCAACCAGGATACCAGGGTAAATCAATTGTTCATTAGATAGGGTTCTTGAAGTTCTTGATTTGGGATTTAGCTAGGGTTCATCTGAGACAGTCTGCTTAAGCGGATCCTTGTACGGGACACTCACACATTTGATGACCATGAAGTCAATCTCTTGAAACGCCGCACGGTTGTGTGTAACCCGTGTCTGATCACGTATGCAAAGAGAGAGCTGTTGTTTTACGTAATTAAGTTCACCCTTGGTGAGTTGTTTATTATTAAGGGCACCAGATAACCAAAATACTGTGACGCATGCATGTACTTAGCATTTAATATTAGTTGAACGTCTCAAACCCTACTCGCAGTCATCAAGTATCTAGTACCATTAAAATTCATTATCTTATAAGTAACTAATTGCACGATAACATTTATTTTCAAATTTTAATGGCCTCAATTGACCTATTAGATGGTCTTATGGAATTAACTTAAAAAAACTAACAATTTATATTAAAAACCTTCGTACCCAATTTCCTTAAAATAGTATCGAGACTTGCCAATAAAGTTAGCATCAATAATGGCATTACGTTGTTGGGAGATTAAAAGACAATTTCTAACTGTTAATTTTTATTAATTTTACGATTATATTAAAGGTATTTCAATCAAAATGAATTTAGCAGTCTTATACTTAAACGACAATCTCATTCGTTGATTTTAATGATTCAACCGCTTAGTTTATATTTTATTTTTTCTTTCCATATTAACTAAAGATATAGTATCTTACTTTTTTCCAATTTTTTTCATTCCTCAAATTCTTGTAGAAATAAATAGATCGCAATTTAAAATACATTTTGAACCAAAAATGTGATTGCTTGAACTTGAACCCAATTGAAACAAATTAATTACAATCAGCTTCATTAGAAGGATTGCTGCATTCCTCTCCTGCCCGAGCTTAAACGAAACTCACATGAACACAAGCTCTAGTATATATCTAGGCTCACCATACATTATACTTTTGAGATACCAACGGTCTAACTTCAGCTTGAAAATCCCTGGAACTCAAATTACAACCCATCTGAAAATCTTCAAACTTGACAAACTTGCCGGATCCCTCTGAACCAAACCTACCCATGAACCGCATAATTTCCTCAAAAACTAACTCATTACATGGGATAGCGAGCGGTCCAGTAGAGGAACAGAACCCGTATTCCTCCTCGGCTTGGTTTAGGAGCTGTGTGAAAACATGATGGTTTAGATAGGAGGCAGGGATGATGAACCGTCGGAAGTTGGCGCCAACATTAACAGCTACATGTCCAGGTGGAATGTCAGAAGGGATTCTACAAGAAGATATAGCTGCTTTGTTGCGCCATCGACGGAGTAGCTGGCGGAGATGGACTATATGTCGGATTTTGTTGCATTTTCCAAGACCTCCAACTGCCATTTTTGAAAGATAGTGATAGAAACTGCTGAGGTTCCTTGCTTGGCAAAATCAAGTAAGAGAGATGTTGATGTCTATTCTTTGAGTTTAACTATATTTATACAATAGGGGCAGCTTTGCGAAAGGTTGCCATTCAGAGTTCTCATATTTACAACCAATATTTTTTATGTCACTAAATTCGTTTGCTATCCAGTACGCTAGCTGTTGATCACTTTAATTCAATAATGTCAACCCATTATATGTTTTTAGAGTAAAGGTCAAAATTAGCAGATCTTTTTAAAATGTTATTACACATTTTATACTGAAACTTTTGAATGCATCCCAAAAGTTGGCTTACAAGATTCAATATATTCTTAGCAATTATCATTCAACTATCGATGTAGCGCCAAAAAAAAAAAAAAAAAAAAAATGATTGTCAGTTGACTTATTTAACAACAACGTAGGAATAAAATATTCGTGATCAACTCCAAAGTAAAAATCATTAACAAATTATAGTTTTGTAAATTTCACTATGTGCACGAGGTAATGCTATTCTTATATAGAAGTTAAGGGAATGTGAAATGTATACATATACTTTCGAAATATATTATCGATGACACCATTGTGCAAAGATGCCCAAGATAACACTTTTATCCGCAATTCTTTAGTATTCATTGTAAGAGGCGGCCAAAAGGTGTCGTTAACTTATGTTTATGTATAAAATACACAGGAGAGAAGAGGGCTAGGTTTTTTTAAAGAACATAAATAATGTGATTTTTTCACTAAATTTACATGGAAAGCCACCTTCTTGTTGATTTACTGTTCCACCTCCCAAGCGTAATTTGGCCGATCCAAACAACTCATTTTTGGAAGTCACCAAACCAATCTAATTGCAGATTATGTCAGTTTTTGAAGGCGTTAAAATATTTTTGTATTTCTTGTCAAATCGAAGGTAGTTCATTGTTCATATAACCTTTAATATTTTCTCAATAATAATTGGAGCTTGCCATTGTTTTGACAATTCCAATTGTCTACATATTTTGTCAATTTGGTGGTAGTCCATGCGCCCCTTTGATCCTTTCTTTGATTATAAATAAGATAAATATTACGTTTAGGGACCTTTCATATTTATTTAGTTGATCAAAACAACTTTTTAGTCCATGGAGAAACTAGCTACAATTATGCATGCTATTTCAACTTGACAACAAATTGAATTATAGGAAACCTTAAAAGCATCTAACTCTTGGTGTATTCATTAGCAACATGTCTTATCACTAATTTAGACGGCGGGATTACTAAACATGTGATTTCGTCCAATCATAACCAACATGTTGCTAATCTGACCCCAAACATCATTAAAAACGCCTATTAGGGCTATCAATGCTCTTGCAACTGCTTGATAAAACATATATGAAATAAAAAATAATTTCTATTAGGGCTAATAGCTGATTTGCTACACGCTCTTATGACAAAGTCAATCAAACAATGTTCCACTCTCAACGTATCACATACATATGTGTATAAACAATACTTAACAGTCCATTACAAAAGCTTTTAGAAGGTACGTGTCGTTACATCTAAGGAAGATATGATAAACTTAAATTTAGAAGAAAAGAAACTATTTAGTGAATGGGTTAGCACCAGTTTGCAATAGTCGGTTTGATTGATTGCAAGCTTAATAATTGAGACACATTCATGGAGGATCATTACGTTTTTTAGACTAACGCTGACGAATGATATGATCTCATCCATTTATACGACTAACAAGTTTAAAGATTAATGATCACTGGTTTTCAAATGATGATCTCTAAAATCAACTCCAAAAAGCCAATAACAAAGCTTAAATAATTGCAATCAAATTTAAAAATGTCATCTTTCATACTCTAGAATTACCGATAATCGGGCATATTTTTATTGAAGTGTTGAAAAATCCAAAACTATTATCAACTTTTAAAAACAAACTAAAAAACCATACTAATAATTTATAAATTTATATATTAAAAAAATTAAAATTAAAATTGACCTACTAATTTACTGAACAATTCATTAAAACACAAAGCATCTCATTTTTTGGCCGATAATAATCTAAGAAATGACATTTAAATAAAAATTATGAAACACAATCATCTCATTATTCTACAAAGGGAAGGGATCTGGTATAAAGTCCCTTAAGTGTATAAAATATACACTAATACTATCCGTTAAAAAAAGAAAATCAACGGACCAGATTTTGAACAAATTCAAATTAAAAAGTTACCAAATTTGGAATTAAATATATCATAATTAAATTACAAGGGTAATTTCGGAACATTAAATTAAGATTTGTTCGTCAAATTCCATAAATCTCTCCTCGGATTAGGTCGAACAATTCGTTCTGTGGAATCGCACGAAGAATCCGCCTCCGTCGAATCTGCGTCGCCGCTTTCATCATCTGCATAGCCGCGTTCGTCATCCTGCGTTTCAGATCTTGTCCTCCTGTTTCGTCTCAGAATCAACCAACATCTAACCTACGCCGAACATCTTTTAATGTTTCCGCCACTGCCATGTTACCTCTTGTTGAAAAATTGTGAACTATATGATTCTGGAACCATACAATAGGAAATTATGGACCATGTATATTGAAATAAACAAAAATTACGTTCAGATTGTTGAATTAGACATGGTCTAAAAAATACATTATATGGTTCTAGAACCATGTATTGTAATAATTAGACATGGTCCAAAAAAATACATTATATGGTTCTAGAATCATGTATTGTAATAATTAGACATGGTCCAAAAAAATACATTATATGATTGTTGAATTAGACATAGTCCAAAAAATTAGACATGGTCCAAACAATTACATTATATGGTTTCCGAATCATAATGTTTGTATATTTGGACCATGCACATTATGTATAATATTTGCAGCTTTTGAACTGAAAACCCTGATCGATCGAAATTGTTTATGACCCATATATCACATTAGATTGTACCTAGCATATAATAATCAACATAATATACGATTCTGATATGGTCCAAAATTTTGATGTATAGGGTTCTAGAACCATATGTTACAATATTTTGGACCGTGTCAGTACTTAATGGAATCACGATTGATTTAGGAAGAATGTAACCGATATAATTAGTTGGAGGATAATGAAATTACGATATAATTACGATTGATTTACGATTGATTTAGGACAAAATTCAGAACATAATGGAATTACGATTGATTTAGGAAAAACGTAACTGATATAATTAGTTGGTTTAAGGATATGATATGTAAAATTGTAAACATAATCTTCTGTATATTTGTTTTATGGAACATTACGGATTTGCCCTATAATTGTTATTTTGGTAAGTATTTAAATGCTTATTAAAACCGTTGGATTGAAATCAATCTACGGTTGGGATAATATTATATTTTATACCAAAACTAACACTTTATACTTGATCCCTTCCCTTTTACAAATTCTACATCTCGATTTATTTAAAAGCTAAATTATATTTCAAGTATTTGATTAAATTTTGTTCATATGATCTACAACAAATCATGCTATAATAATAGTAAGTTACTTTTGTTCGGACTTAATTGAAAACGAATAACTTGGTGAAATAAGAATAGTCATGCAAAAAATAAATTTAATTACCATTAAGCAAAGGGTTAATTGTTCCGAACCACCCATAAAATACGCGTTTTTGCCGGAACCACCCTTGAAATAATTTCTTTCCGAAAACCATCCTGTCGTTATACCTTTTTTCCCAGAAACCACCAGCCGTTAGTGAGTTATATTCAAACACTTTATTTTTGCCAGGAACCACCCATAAAAATATATTTTTTGCCTAACCATAACTCGTAAGTTAAATCGATAAAAATTATCTAATTATACAAAATAAATGGTTTCAAGAGTACCTTAGAAATATGAATATTAATATATGTTAGAGTGTCTAGTATCATTATGTTATTATAACTTTTAAATAAGTGTTTAATCGTATGTCGCCTTTCGATTTTGTTAAGTAAGAGTTTTATTGTAATATCACGACGACTTCGAAGAGACATAATTTAAATTTCGTTAAAGTGTCGGGTAATATGAAGTTATTATACTTTTTTAAATTAGTCTTTGATTGTAGTCGTCCTTCGATTTTAGTAAAATATGAGTTTATATATGCTAAAATATTTTCAGAAGTTAATCAACTATATTTGATATTATATTATAATATTGTTAACAAAATTAAATTTTAAATGTATATTTTTATTACATATTGTTCTTAATTTTATGTTAAATAAATATTATACTCAGTATCATTTTTAGACTTTTTTGAACCACCCATAAAATTTTATTTTTTCCGTAAACCACCCATTAAAGTGGGGTTTTAACGAAAAAATTGACGGCGTTAACGGCTGGTGGTTCCTGGGAAAAAAGGTATAACGGCAGGGTGGTTTCAGGTAAGAAATTATTTTAAGGGTGGTTGATGAACGAATAAACAGTCTATATTTATTCGTATCTCCGCTTAATATTTTAATCGTGTCTCATTTTATCGAGAGTCTTTTGATGCTTTTCGTGTCTTTTGTAGGATAAAATCAAATCTATGGCGACGCGAGGCACCTTGGGGAGATTTCTAGCCTTTTCAGACAAAAAATGACTCGACCGAGTCACCGACTGACTCGACCGAGTCAAACGTGCACAAAGTGACTCGACCGAGTCACCTCTGACTCGGTCGACCATGGACTACACTGCTCAAGTGACTCGATCGAGTCACTATTTTTGCAGCCCGAGTCAAAAGTGACTCGGTCAACGGTCAGACATAGAGAAATTTTTGGGACTATAAAAAGAAAATGATGATTTTGAAGAGGGAGTCCTGGATTTTGAGAAGAACCCTAGAAAGAAAGAGAAGCTTCCCATCACTTTTCCGCTCTTTTCTCTTCATTTTGATGTATCCATCTCATAGTTTGAACATGCTCAACCTAGATATGTGTGAGTAGTGCTAGGTTTGGGGATCTCATGATCCCTTAGGCTAGGTTTTATCATGTAAACAACTGTTTTTACATATTGAATGAAGTATTAGTTGATTTCCTTACGAAATGGATACCCTATTATTATGATGTGCTCTATGTGTTTGATAAAATACCTAGTCCACTATCTTATCAAATGTGACATTGTTTCATTCAATGATGATTGATGTTGTGATGTTTACTATCCATTTCATGAATTTTTATGTGATCTTACATGCATGATGATGATGTATGATTATGTAGATAGGTTATATTTTGAAAACTCCTATGTCACCGATCAAAAGACCAAGAGGTAGAGATTATGGGGCATAGGAGATACACGGTTCAATAGAATGATGGTTTGAGAACTGTGTCACTTACCTAGTCCCTAACCAATGATGGAACGACGGTTGAAATTGATTAAGGGGTGAAGAATAACCTAAGGAAATTTGCCTAGCCTAGGGGGATTGATCTCTAAATCATTTTATTGATTGTTATCTAAACCTTTTAGCTTAGCTTGACAGAACAAACAAGACCTTATAACCAAATCCCCCAAATCCTTTTAGATCACTTAAGTAATGCATCCTAGTTAATTAGTTTGTAGGTTCCCTTGGGTTCGACTCTAGGTCACTCCCTATAAATATAATTTGTGTTTGACTTGTGATTAGGATTACCTCTAAAAACTAAACGTCAAAATGGCGCCGTTGCCGGGGAAGCTTTTTAACTAGATGCTAGTTTAAATTACTTAGGAAATCTAATTCACTTCTTGTTTGTTTTTGCTCTAGTTGTGATAGCTTGTCTTGATTTTCTTGTTCTTGCCTACCTCTTGTTCCTACTAAGTTTTCCTTGACTACTTGTAGGAGATTGAATGCAATCAAGAGGAAGAGGGAGATCGAAAAAAGATAAGGGTTCATCATCTAGTAGTGACCAACCTCCTCATCCCCCTACGCCTTCACCCACAATACCTCACCCAACCATCCCCATTAGAAACCTAGAAGTGGTTCTTGACATGAACCCCGCGAATAACATGGAACATCCACCTACTAGACCTCCACCAAGGAATAAGCCACCCCCTCCACCACACCAAAATGAACCAAGACCTCAAGTCCCTAGACCCGTTCCGAGAAACCAACCATACCCTCATGAGGATGAAGAGAGACCGGTTGGGGACTACATTGCTCCAACCGTAGGATACTATGGCTGTCCCATTTATATGCCCGAGGGTGAGGAATATAAGTTTGAGGTAAAGTCGGCTCTCCTTCACCTGGTCTCGGCTAATCAATTTGATGGGTATGGGAACCCAAATTCTCACCTAGCTCAATTTATGGAATTATGCCGCACGTATAAGGTGCCCGGGGTGAGACAATAATGCGTCTACATGAAGGTCTTCCCGTTCTCATTGAGTGGAAAGGCAAGGGATTGGCTCATGAGCCACGAGCCAAATACCTTTCGGACATGGGATGAGCTTGCCCAAGCTTTCCTTATGCAATATTTCCCTCCCGCCAAGACTAAGAAGATCCGGGATAAGATCAATCAATTTGCACAAATGGATGATGAGAGTTTTTATGAGGCGTTTGAGCATTTCAAGGAATTACAAAGAGATTGCCCTCATCATGGGTTAACAAGTGGCAATTGATGCAAAGTTTCTATGACGGCATGGAGCAAGAAGGAAGGAACTTGATGGATCAAGCTAGCGGTGGTGGAATCATGGATTTAACGGCCACGGATGGGCTCAAGATCATTGAGAAACTTGCTAGGAACTCTCATCAATGGGGAGGTGAAAGGAATCACTAGCTCAATCTATTGGGAATTTGAACTTGAACAAAAAGAGGGAAGTGCACCAAGTTTGTAGGGTATGCTCAAGTCCATCACATGAAGAGAACTCTTGTCCCTCCAAGAATGAGGAAATTGAGGAGATTAGCTCAAATGGCGGCCACCCAAGCTCAACAACAAAAAGACACTCAACTCTTGTATGCTCAACAACAAAAAGACACTCAACTCTTGATACAAAGGTTGGAGCACAAGTTTGAGCAAAAATTTGATCAACTCCAAGCGCATAATAAGATGCTTGAAACACAATTAGCACAACAAACCTCCTCCTCCTCCTCCTCCTCAAGGTATCAAGGCAAGTTACCTTCCCAACAGAATGTAAATTCATCCAAAACCATCAACGCGATAACCTTGAAGAGCGGGAAGGTTTTAGAGGAACCCCAACCGAGAATGAAGTCTCAAGTTCCCACTAACATTCAAAAAGCCATTGAAGAGCCAATAACCGAGAGAAATGGAGATGCTCAAGCTTCTAAAGCTCCCAAAGTAAGTGAAAGCACACAAGACTTCCACCATACATCCCTCAAGTACCCTTCCCAAAAAGGCTAAGGAAAAAGGAGGATGCACATTTCAAGGGGTTTGGAGATATCATAAGGAAGCTCCAAGTGACCATCCCCTTCACCGAGGTATTGACACAAATGCCTAATTATGCAAAGTTTTGAAAGATATTATATCACATAGGCGTGAAATGGATGAATTGATCATGTAGCTTTAGATGCAAATTGTAGTATAATCATACAACAAAACATGCTTAGGAAGTCACAAGATCATGGTTCTTTCTCTATTCCTATTGACATTGGTGATATAAACATTGCTAGTGCATTGTGTGACCTAGGAGCAAGCATATCTTTAATGCCATTTTCATTGTTTAAAAAGCTTGACATGGGAGATCTTACTCCTACATCCATTAGTCTACGCCTAGCGGATAGATCTTCTAGATTATCTAAGGGTATACTAGAGGATGTACCCATTAGAGTTGGGAAATTCCTTGTTCCCGTAGACTTTTATGTGTTGGAAATGGATGGGGAGCATGAGATCCCAATAATCCTAGGGAGGCCTTTCTTAAATACGGTGAAAGCCGTGATAGATTGTGGTGAAGGAACTATAGAGTTGAACCTAGGGTGTGAGAAGATAAAATTTCACTTAAGAAAAAATGTTAAACTCACCTAGCAACTCTATGGGATGTCATATGATTGAGGCATTTGATTCTTGTGATGTATTCTCTTCCGTTGATGATTTAACCGTTTTTGAGTTTGAGTTGTTAAGGCAAGATGAGCCTAGTGAGTCGTTTGCTTCATTGATGTCACTTCAAGGATGACGATGCCTGCAAAGAGGCAAAACTTGAAGAGGAAGTCAAGGAGGAGAAAGGTAAAGAATTTGGTGTGGAGTTGAAACAACTTCCACCAAATCTAAGGTATGAATTCTTAGGACCCAATGAGACTTTCCCGGTGATTGTTGAAGCTTCTTTGAATGAGGAAGAAACTTGTAAATTGTTGCATGTGCTAAAAATGTATAGTGGTGCTATTGGACATTGTATTGATGATTTGAAGGGAATTAGCCCACAAATTTGCATGCATAGGATTAGGTTAGAAGAGAATGCTAAACCTAGCCGTGAATTTCTTAGACATTTAAATCCTAAGCTAGGGAAAGTTGTCCTAAAGGAAGTAACCAAACTTAGGGAAGCGGGGATCATTTATGCTATCCCCGACTCGGAATGGGTTAGTCCCATTCATTTAGTGCCTAAAAAGGGAGGTTTAACCGTAATTCAAAATGATAAGCATGAATTGATCCCCACCCATTTGGTAACCGGGTGGAGAATGTGTGTGGACTATAGGAAACTAAATAAGGCTACTAAGAAAGATCACTTCTCGATACCTTTCATAGATCAAATGCTAGGAAGCTTATAAGAACATGAGTATTTTTGTTTCCTAGATGGATATAGTGGATTTTTCCAAATCTCAATCCATCCGGACGATCAAGAGAAAATAACGTTCACATGCCCCTATGGCACGTTTGCCTATATGAGGATGCCTTTTGGATTGTGTAATGCGCCGGGTACTTTTCAAAGGTGCATGATGGCCATTTTCTCTAAATTTTTAGAAAAATCGATGGAAGTATTCATGAATGATTTTTCAGTCTATGGATACTCCTTTGATGATTGCTTAAGCAACCTTGCCAAGGTTTTGGCAAAGTGTATTGAAGTCGATCTTGTTCTCAACTGGGAGAAATGCCATTTTATGGTAAGAGAAGGCATTGTTCTAAGGCATCGGGTGTCAAAAAGAGGGATTGAAGTTGACAAAGCAAAAATTGAAGTGATAGAGTAACTTCCTCCACCACGGGACGTGAAAGGAATAAGGAGCTTCCTAGGGCATGCGGGTTTCTACCGTAGGTTTATCAAGGATTTTTCTAAGATAGCCAAACCCCTCACTAACCTCCAATGTAGGCCTCAACATTGGGCCGGCTGGGCCGGCCTAGGCCTATTGGGCCGGGCTTAGGGCTAGGCTTATCAAAATATTTAGGGCTTTTAGAAGCCTTAGGACTGGGCTGGGCTGGGCTGGACCGGGCATAGAGTATTTCACAAAGCCCAAAGGCTACTCAAAGGTTGGGCTAAAATGAGGCTTTTAGGGCCGATCTAGGCCGGCCCTACTTAAAAAGGCTGGGCTTCGGGCTTTAAATTTTATTGCTAATTTCAAAATATAAATATAACATTAATTAAATTTTACACTTAACAAAATAACATGATAAAACATATTCAGAAATTATACAATTGCCCTACTATTACAAAATAAATTTAACAGGCTGCACTTAAATATGAGTAATAAATTTACAAATGTAATGATGTTACATAAATAGGTTAAAATGAAATATATAAACAAAATAAAAATAAACGAAGGCTTTTAAGGGTCGGGCTAACTCGGCTTGACCGGGCTGAACATTATTGAGGCTCACTAAGGCCGGGCTAAAGGGTCGGGCTAGGCTTTCAAATCAAGGCCCATGTTCAAGTTTGAGCCTTTAAGGCCGAGCTCTAAGAGGCTTCGGTTAGGGTCGGGCCGAGTTTCAGGCCTTAAGGCTTCGAGGCTCAACATAAGGCTTTTGAGCCTTAAGGCTGATTGTTGACGCCTACTCCTATGTAATGAAGTAGAGTTCAATTTCGATGAAGCTTGCTTGAAGGCCTTTGAAACTCTGAAAATGGCTTTAGTTAGTGCCCCGATCATTCAACCGCCGGATTGGAGCTTGCCCTTTGAAATGATGTGCGATGCTAGTGACACCGCTATTGGAGCAGTGTTGGAACAAAGAGTGGAGAAGAAGTTTCATGTCATCTACTACATTAGCAAAGCCTTAGACCCTACCCAAGAGAATTACTCCACTACGGAGAAGGAGATGTTAGCTATAGTTTATGCCTTTGAGAAATTCAGGCAATATCTTGTAGGATCAAAAACAATAGTATATACCGATCATGCGGCTATCATGTACCTTGTGTCCATAAAGGAAGCCAAGCCTAGGCTTATTAGATGGGTACTCCTTCTCCAAGAGTTTGACATAGAGATCAAGGATAAGAAGGGTGTGGAGAATGTAATGGCGGATCACTTGTCTAGATTAGAGCCTATGAACCCAAGGAACTCCTAGATGCCCCCATTGAAGATTCATTTGTAGGGGAGTATTTGCTAAGTCTAGACACGTCCCAAGCCCCATGGTATGCAGACCTAGTAAACTACCATGTTTGTGGAGTTATATTCGAGGATCTAAGCTACAATCAATGGAAGAAGTTCCTCTATGACTCCAACCGCTACTATTGCGTGGATGAGATTTATAGAGTGTGTATCCCCGAAGATGACCAAGAAGGAATCCTTGAGAGGTGCCATTCTTCCCCTTATGGTGGCCGTGGATCTTCTTCCAAAACCGCCTCTAAAGTGCTACAATGTGGATTCTATTGGCCTAGCTTATTCGAGGATGCTTATGAATTTGTAAAAACTTGTGATCCATGTCAAAGGACTGGGAATATTTCTAGGAGGGATAAAAAGCCCCAAGGGGGCATTCTTGAAATTGAAATTTTCGATGTTTGGGGCATCGATTTCATGGGACCTTTCCCGTCCTCGTATGGAAACAAATACATCCCTGTGGCGGTTGATTATGTTTCCAAATGGGTGGAAGCCATAGCCGCCCCGACTTGTGATGCCAAAGTGGTGTCAAAGCTTTTCAAGAAGGTAATATTTGCACAAGGAGTAGCGGCCTAGCGGTCAGCCACTCGGTCTCTGGTCTCAGAAGTCGGTGGTTCAAGCCCTCCTGAGTGCATTATGAAATAATAATAATTTTAAAAAAAAAGAAAAAAGAAAAAAAGAAGAAGGTAATATTTCCTAGATTTGGGACTCCTAGATCCGTCATAAGTGACAATGGAACTAACTTCAAAGAAAAGAAACTAGAGTTCATGCTCCACAAATATGAGATCTTCCACGAGATTGCAACTCCCTGTCATCCCCAAACTAGTGGGCAAGTGGAAGTCTCAAACCGCGAAATCAAGTCCATTCTAGAAAAGACCGTAGGGAGCTCGAGAAAGGATTGGTCGACAAAGTTAGATGAAGCCTTATGGGCTTATAAGACCACCTTCAAGACACCTAATGGCATGTCTCCATATAGGCCAATCTATGGAAAGTCATGCCATCTCCCTGTGGAGATGGAATATAAGGCTATGTGGACAATCAAAAAGTTAAACTTCGACTTGAACAAAGCGGGAGAAAAAAGGAAGCTTCAACTTCATGAGCTTGAGGAAATCCGTTTGGATTCCTATGAGAGCTAGAAGGTGGCATGACAAGAAGATCACTAGGAAGAGCTTCAAGAAGGGAGATTATGTGCTTCTATTCAATTCAAGGCTTAGACTCTTCCCAGGCAAGCTAAAATCTAGGTGGTCGGGACCATTTGAAATTGTTAAAGTCTTTGATGATGGCCATGTAGAATTATTGAACAATGAGGGTGTCACCTTCAAGGTAAATGGGCACCGAATCAAGACTTATCATGGAACAAAGGAAGGGATGGAGCTTGACAAGTTCAAGCTCAATGATGCGACTTGAGAAAAGAAAGGAAATCACTTGAGAAGAAGAACGGAGTAGAACTTCTCAAGTGCATCATTGACGCGTAGTATATGGTGGAAGTTTTAATGTCCTAACACGGCAAACAAAATTTATAAACCTAGGTGACCTAGGGTCGAATCCCTAGAGATGAGTTTGAATTGATTAACTAGTTAATACTACTTAAGATTTGCCTAAAATAAAAGGTTTGGGGGATTTGGTAAGATATGGTGATATTTTCAAAGATTAAAATGCAAACTAAAAGGATTAAGGATCTATGGACCCTAGGCTATAGCATATAAGGTGATGACAATCAATCATGCAACAATTAATGAATAGAAAATGATTAGACTAGTTTATTCATGAACATTAATCCTAAGGTCAACTTTCATTGCATGTTAGGACTAAGAGGTTCATTTAAATGGAGACCTCAATCTTTCAATATGTTGGTACTCCCTTAGGTTATGGACTCTTCCTCAATCTTTCAATATTTTGGAAGAGTTACCATAACCTAGATTAAGTAACTTAGTCATCCACATCAATCCTACACTTTCATGTTAAGATCAAAGTAGATTATTCATGCAAGGCTAACTAATCAACTCTATATCAACTTTCTTTATATCATTGATTAGGTTCAATTAATTACACTTAAGCATTTTAACAAACACTTAATGTGCAACATTTAATAGATGTAGCCAATACACAAAATTCATATCAAAATTCATTGCATAACAAATTAATCATCATCCAAATACATGCATGCAACCTAGGGATCCATAGGATCCCTAACCAATCACTACTCACTACTCATACTAAAAGTAAAATCAACAATAGAAATGTATGGAAACATGAAATTAATTGCAAACTAGAGTAGATTGGAAGGTGTTGATGCTTGATCTTCACTCCTAAGCCTTCAATTGAACAAAGTAGCACTTGATCTTCAAAAATCGGATTTCTAGGGTTCGAAGTCAAGGCCTAAAGGCCGGAGGCTCCGAGTTTGAAATGTCCAAAAAGTTTATATACTCGGTGGTCCTCTCCCTAGCAAATTTGACCTCGGCCGAGCAGAAAAATTGGGCGAAATTCTGCTCGGCCGACTTGAATCCTCCTAGCCCGAGCAGATTTGAATGTGACGCGGTTTGGTCCTCGGCAGACTAACTTCTGCTCGGCCTAGCTCCTCTTTGTCCACCCGAGCAGATTTCTACTCGGCCAGAGTAATAATCACTGAGAATTATTTGTATCAACTCTTTATAACTCCTGGGCCGAGCAGATTTGTCCTCGACCGAGCAGAACTCCTTTGATCTCTTCATGTATGATCCCCTGCTCTGGTCGGCCGAGCGGAACTTCCCTTGGCCGAGCAGATTTTTGCATGGAATTTCTGCTCGGCCAAGGTGATTTCTGCTCGGCCAAGGTGATTTCTGCTCATCTTGGGTCAACTTCCTCGGCTGAGTTGGTCTGCTCGCCACTCTTTGGAACTTGCTCACTTGACTTGAACTTTCATCCATTTTGCTCTATTTTGTGCTTTTACTCTCTTTGATAAACTTTGAATAAAATCTGCATAAAACACAAAAGAGTATCAAATTCTTCACAAAATAATCGAAAACAAGCAAGAATCAAGCATAAGAAGTGTACAAATACTTGCGAATTTGCACACTTATCAAACACCCCACACTTAATTCTTGTTCGTCCCGAACAAGTTAGTATGAATAGAGCAAATGATGCAATATAGGACTCATAAAGATTTCAAAGATCAATCAATGCATATGAGAGTGAAAATCAAGCACCAAGTGTAAGTTATAAACCTAAGAAATGAAATGCAAGCTATAAACTACTCCTAACTCACTTTCGTAGGAATCACGGATGCATTTAGCATATGCATCAAGCCTTTAAACCTCTAGGCTGCCCTAGGGGACGAGTTGTAGTCTCGTGAGAGTTTTCCAAGAGGGAGTACTCACAAATCCCGTTCACAATCATCCATTGAACAATGCATACCAATCAAGTGTTTGCTAAGCAAGAGTTTGTCATTTTAATGCTCAAAAAGATATGCAAGTGTGCAATTTACTCATGTCACATAATTGATCAAGAATCTTGTCATTCTTCACGTGCAAACATTCTAAGCCTTGACATCTTAACTAGCAATCACCAAATTCACCGTTTTACTACATTTCAATGCATAAATCATAAAGGGGAGTTTAGCACACATAATGGATCATCTAGTCAATCACTTATGCTTGCTAGGGCAAGTCCATAAGCTCATGACTTAAACTCATTCTTAGGCTAAACACCATAATCCATAAGAGAAGAGGAGTTTAGACGATCAAAATGATGAATCATGCATAGAATTCTTACTTGCTTATGCATATAATGCAAAAGATCATCCTTTAATCTAATCAATCAAGCAAAGTGCACAAACTCAACTTGCAAGTGTGCTCTCAATATGCATAGAAGGCATAAGGTCAAGAATTAGTGGGAATTACATTCTAGCTTCTCTTTTATTTTTTTCCAAAATAATTTTTTTTGCTATTCAAGTACTTTCGAGGGGGAAATTACCTTCCTAACCCCCGGCACTTGAATAAATTTTTTTGAGTTCATGCAAGCACTTTCGAGGGGGAACTTACCTTCCTAACCCCCGGCACTTGCATAACTTTTTTTTTTTTTTTTTTGAGTAAGCTTTTGGTGTCAACCCCACACTTAAAACTTGGCAATATGTCTAATAGCAATAATCAAGCATATAAGCAAGCAAAGTCAATACATAAGCCATGAAATCAAACTAAAGTCACCTAAGGGCAAGCAAGAAATCTATGACTACTTCATGCTTTTTTTTTGTATATGCTACCTTATCCTCCTTATTCATTATGCAAAGAAAGAGCATGTTAATATCAAATGATTCAAGCTAGTATAGATGTCAATTCATAAGAATGATGCAATAGTTAGGAACTTCAATCATCCTAAAGTATTATGATCAATGAGTAAACTTCACAAACCACAATCACAAGTCATTTCAAAAATATATTCTCAAACTTAGCAAACTTATTTTCAAGTTATCTTCGAAAATGTAGGATGAAAGTGATGTGTCAAGCAAGTGTCTATGCTCAAAAGTGATCAATGATTGAATGATTGATGAAATGAAACATTAAAAGTATGAATGCATGCATACTACCCACCCCACACTTAAAAATTTGCTTAGTCCCTAAGCAATCAAATAAAGGGCATAAGAGAAGGATCAAGAAACTTCTCTCGTGTGAAGGAAGACTAGTGTGCATCCATGCTTGCTCCATGTGTTTTTTCTTTTGATTTTCATGTATGTTGGCTTTGGCACAACACTAAAACTCACAAAGATATCAAGAAGATGAAAGATATTGAGCTTGTGAATCAAATCATAACATAGGCCAAACCAAACATATGAGATGAGATAAGAAGTTATTCAAACTTATAAAACATCCAAGATATCCATAACATAAAGTTTGAATAACATCAAGGAAACACACAAAAGAATACCAAGTTCAACTCACAACACAATACATCACAAAATACTAACAAGAGTTAAATGAGCAAGCAAGCAAGCATAAGCAAGGTGTGCATCTCCTCGGGAAGAGGTGTACTGATCTACTCGGCCGAGCAGATTTTTGTGCTTGAATATTGCTCGGCCAAGCAAGCTTAAGTGCTCTTCCTTTGATCCTCTTCTGCCGAGCAAAACGGCATCGGATGAAATTTTCAAAGCTGCTCGGCCGACTGGATTTTCCCTGGTCCGAGCAGAATGTTCTTACCAAGATATGCACTTCGTGAAATTTTCTAAGTGCTGATATCTGCTCGGCCCAAGAAGGATTCTGCTCGGCCGGACCAAAATTCACTGACTTTTAACTTATCAATTTTGATCCCTTGCTCGGCCGACTGGAGATAAAGTGCTCGCCAGAGGAGATTTCCATACTTAGAATATTTTCATCTGATCAACTAAGGGAATCTGCTCGGCCCAAGTAACAATCTGCTCGGCTCCATTAAAATCCACTGATTGTTTGGGTATCAAAATTTGATATTCTGCTCGGCCCACTAGAAATTACCCAGGAGAGCAGATTTCTGAACTTTGCTCATTTTCTGATCAGGAAATCTGCTCGGCCGACTGGAATAGGTTGCTCGGCCAAGTCAATTTTTTTTTGCTGCTTCTTCTTGGCTTGAAATTCTTGGTTTGCTCGATTAAGGGATATGTTGCTCGGCCTAGGAGGGTTTAGGATATATGGTAACTTATGCCTTAAAGTGAAATTTCACGCAAAACTCAAGTCCTAGGCATATCTAAAATCATACCTCCTAGGTAAGAAATCACCCCACACTTAGCTCAAATCATATTCACAAGAAGTCATGCAAGCTAAGTGATATTCAAATCAAGCAAACAATCAAGATCTATAGCAACATATAGCAAGCACAATCATTCAATCACACCATCAATCATTCAAGCAAATTAAGAATGGGAGCACGACACTTACTAGCCTAGTTTAACGTCTTGGCTAAGACGTAGCCGAAGCTTTTCCATAAGAAACACACTTAGTGAGTCCTTTGCTAGGATCCCTCACTAAGCGGTGCAAATAAATACTCAAGGACTCCTCACATCTTTGTAAGGAGTGAGTGATGGGTCGCCTCGCTTTGGAAATTGCATTTGTCGCGCCGACTTCCCATTGAGCTTCTCTTTTGTTGGAGGCTTTTGTTTTTGACTCTTCACACGATTATATTTGCCTCCAACAAAGCCATCCTTCACCTTAGACATTTGTTTTGACCTCTTAGCTCTTCTCCTAGCTCTTGGATTCTCATGCCTTCTTCCATTTCTTCGCGTTTTCCTCCTTTTCTTTGAGGGGATATTTACCTTAAGTATAGGCAAGATAACTTCATATACTTCTTCCTCTTCAAAGAACCATCTAGGCATAACGAAGTCCATAGCTATATCAACTTTGCACACTTCAAGCTTAGGAAGAGGTAGCTTCTTCTCTTCATCCGAAATTTCCTCACAAGACCTCTTTTTCTTTGTAGGAACCTCTTCCTCCTCTTCTATTAGTGGCAGAATTTCTTGTAGCACTTGTTGAGGCTCACTTACAACCTTTGAAGGTTGTTCTTGTTGAGGATCACTAGGGCCTTGGACAAAGTAGTCAACGAATTGAGGTACTTCCACTTGTTCTTTGTCTTTCGGAATTGAAGGAAAATCCTCTTGAAAATTTGATGGATGAGCTTGTTGTGCAAGTTGTCTTTCAAGCTCCAAGGTGTACTCATATTCGTTATTGAATTTTTGTTCCATCTTTTCAAGCATCTTTTGTTGTTGAGCTTGTGTCGCGGCCATTTGTGCCATTAATGCAAGAAGAGTGGTTTCTTCTTGGCTTTGACTTTGTTGAGCTTGTGGTGGCACTTCTTCAATATAATCATAAGGTGAATAGGATAGATAGCAATCCTCATACTCTTCATGGGAATTTGTGTTCCTATAGGTGTAGATTTCGGATTGAGGAACATATTCATCTTCTTCATATCCCATGTAGTCCATATCTTCATTGTAGTCTCTATAACCATTCCTTTGATCATATGGACAAGAGTACTCGTCATGGCCAAAGTTATGGCAAATGTCACATTCCCTATGTGAATTCCACATTTTGTAGTATGGGAATGGTGTATGCTCTCAAGTAAATGAACGCGGTTAAGGGAGATAGGTGATGGTTGATGCAAGAACTTTCTTTTGTGCTCCTCTTGCTTTAAGTCTTGTTGACACTCACCTATCAAGCAATCAAGAGAAAGCAAGGTAGATAAAGAATATCACAAAACAAGCAAGATATCACACTCCAACAAGCTATTACAACAACTAAAAAGAAAATAGAGTGAATTAGACAAACAAAAGTAATACAAACTAGCTAACAATCCTAAGAACTCATCCCCGGCAACGGCGCCATTTTGACGTGTAGTATAGTGGAAGTTTTAATGTCCTAACACGGCAAACAAAATTTATAAACCTAGGTGACCTAGGGTCGAATCCCTAGAGATGAGTTTGAATTGATTAACTAGTTAATACTACTTAAGATTTGCCTAAAATAAAAGGTTTGGGGGATTTGGTAAGATATGGTGATATTTTCAAAGATTAAAATGCAAACTAAAAGGATTAAGGATCTATGGACCCTAGGCTATAGCATATAAGGTGATGACAATCAATCATGCAACAATTAATGAATAGAAAATGATTAGACTAGTTTATTCATGAACATTAATCCTAAGGTCAACTTTCATTGCATGTTAGGACTAAGAGGTTCATTTAAATGGAGACCTCAATCTTTCAATATGTTGGTACTCCCTTAGGTTATGGACTCTTCCTCAATCTTTCAATATTTTGGAAGAGTTACCATAACCTAGATTAAGTAACTTAGTCATCCACATCAATCCTACACTTTCATGTTAAGATCAAAGTAGATTATTCATGCAAGGCTAACTAATCAACTCTATATCAACTTTCATTGTTTATATCATTGATTAGGTTCAATTAATTACACTTAAGCATTTTAACAAACACTTAATGTGCAACATTTAATAGATGTAGCCAATACACAAAATTCATATCAATATTCATTGCATAACAAATTAATCATCATCCAAATACATGCATGCAACCTAGGGATCCATAGGATCCCTAACCAATCACTACTCACTACTCATACTAAAAGTAAAATCAACAATAGAAATGTATGGAAACATGAAATTAATTGCAAACTAGAGTAGATTGGAAGGTGTTGATGCTTGATCTTCACTCCTAAGCCTTCAATTGAACAAAGTAGCACTTGATCTTCAAAAATCGGATTTCTAGGGTTCGAAGTCAAGGCCTAAAGGCCGGAGGCTCCGAGTTTGAAATGTCCAAAAAGTTTATATACTCGGTGGTCCTCTCCCTAGCAAATTTGACCTCGGCCGAGCAGAAAAATTGGGCGAAATTCTGCTCGGCCGACTTGAATCCTCCTAGCCCGAGCAGATTTGAATGTGACGCGGTTTGGTCCTCGGCAGACTAACTTCTGCTCGGCCTAGCTCCTCTTTGTCCACCCGAGCAGATTTCTACTCGGCCAGAGTAATAATCACTGAGAATTATTTGTATCAACTCTTTATAACTCCTGGGCCGAGCAGATTTGTCCTCGACCGAGCAGAACTCCTTTGATCTCTTCATGTATGATCCCCTGCTCTGGTCGGCCGATCGGAACTTCCCTTGGCCGAGCAGATTTTTGCATGGAATTTCTGCTCGGCCGAGGTGATTTCTGCTCGGCCAAGGTGATTTCTGCTCATCTTGGGTCAACTTCCTCGGCTGAGTTGGTCTGCTCGCCACTCTTTGGAACTTGCTCACTTGACTTGAACTTTCATCCATTTTGCTCTATTTTGTGCTTTTACTCTCTTTGATAAACTTTGAATAAAATCTGCATAAAACACAAAAGAGTATCAAATTCTTCACAAAATAATCGAAAACAAGCAAGAATCAAGCATAAGAAGTGTACAAATACTTGCGAATTTGCACACTTATCAATCATTGAGTTGGAGATCTGGCTACGTCTTTGCCAAGAAGTTAAACTAGGCTAGCAAACTTCTATGCCTATGAATAAAACTTGTATAGCATACTTAGATGATGTGATGATTTTATCATGCGAATTCCCATTGGACTAAGTGTAGGGTGTGTTTTGCGCTTGAATGATGCTTGGATTGCCTTAGAACGTTAAATTTATATGTGTTGATTTGTTGTGAAAGGAATTCAAGTTGATTTTGTGAGTTGTAGCGAGTGAAGCAAAAGGGTCGACCGAGTCAAAAGCTACCCGACACATAAGTGATTCGATCGAATCAATTTCTGCTAAAAATTACATTGCCCTAAAAGTGACTCGACCGAGTCACTTCAACATTCCAAATGACTCGACCGGATCACTTCCAGACTGACTCACTCGGGTCAATCGGTCGAACCAAGCAGTTCAGTCCACTTCCTCCTTCCCCAACTCACACCTCAAAAACTCAGATTTTCATCACCTCTTCCTTTGAAATCCCTAGATCCCTAAAACTTCAAACCTTCATATCTCACTCAAATTCTTATCCAAATCTCAATCCGTTTGTTCCATTGTTCTTCCCTTGTCAAGAGCTTCGAATTGATACCAAAATTGTGTACCAATTCACCCCTTGCCTAGAAATCCGAAAACCCTAACACCACCACCCATCAGCACCAACTCCTCCATGGGAAAAGACAAGGAGATTGCAAGGAAGTCAACTTCCAAGGGCACGAAAAAGACAATGGACATTAGCCAATTTATAAAAGGAAAAGGAAAAGCCTCCTCATCCAGAGACAAAGGAGAAGGCAAAGTCACCGAAGTACCACCACCTCGCCCACTTCGCAAGGATCAAAGGTTTTTGAGGATTTTCGAAGAGGAAGAAGAGAATGAGGGAGCAATTGTGGCGGTGGCCACCCAAGAACAAATGCCATACCCTTTCGGAGAGCCTTTATCTTTTGAGGATGATGACCATATTGCTAGATATGCTAGATTGTCCACTTTCAATGTTAAGACTTCCGTTTACCCGGATCTTCCCACGCATGAGAAACTTGGTTTGCTAGGAAAAGTGCGTGGAATGTTAGAACGTGGCAACCTAGGTTATTTGTTGAATGTTGATCCGAGTACCTTTCAGAGGTTGGTGCTAGAATTTATGTCTACTTTTAAAGCCTAATGGGAATATGGAAATGAGACCCCTTTGTGGATGGTGGTAGTGTTCGTTATGTCAAACGGTGGAAGTTTATTTTGGGTGGAAAGGCATGGGTGCTAGATAAGAGAGAATTCAATAGGATCATCGGGTCTACGTGGGAAACCGGGGTTATTTCTAATGATGAGAGGGATAGGAACATGTTTTGGAGCATGATAGCAAAGAAGTCTTCTTGTTTCGTGTCTCCTCAACTGGCTAATGTGATTGCCTTACCGGAGTGGAAGATTATTCACCGGTTAATTTCGTTGAATTTCCATATTCGGAAGGATGGGGGTCGGTATGTAAACACGCAAGATTTGGATGTTATGAGGTTGATTGATGAGGAGAGGGGGATAGACGTGATGGATGCCTTCACCATCCAATTTGAGACGGTTCTACAAGCAAAATGGAAGGGTCATGCCTTGGGAGGAGGTCCCATTATTACGCATATTGCCAAAAGTTTGGGTTTCCTCCTCGACCATGGGATTCCTTTACCAAAGAAAGCTCTAAACTATAAGACTTTGTCAAATGCATGTTTGACAAAAAATGAAATGGATGGTAAGGGAAGCCCTTCCAAAGTGAATTGAGGAGAGGGAGAAGAATCGTATGATGCGACAGGGTATTTTCCAAGATGAGGATGAGGGTGAGGGAGCGGGTGAAAGAGAGAATGGAGAAGATGAAAATGAAGATGAGGACCAATTTCATGTTCCTCCTTCACACCAAGAGCCTCCATATGTGCCACCACCTCCAACAGCCGGGCCTTTCTCCGAAGCTCAACCGTACTTAAACTACGTACCTCCACAACCGGACTTTGGGTATGGAAGTGGATATGATTCGCTAATGGCTCGCTTCGACAAGATTGACCGCTATAATACATGGCAAGCGAGCACACTTCACAACCTCTATGCCCAAAACAACTATTCCGGTTGGGTGGATCCCCCTTCCCCATACAATCACTACCCTCACCCATCCAACTATTATGAGCCGCAATCACCTAGCCCATTTGAGTATCCCGGTTCTGAGAGAGGAGGAGGAGAAGAGAACACAAATGAAGATGGAGGGGATGAAGGAGAAAATGGAGAGGAGGAAGAACAAGCTTCACCACCACCACGTCAATTCTCCAAGTACTTCACAAGAAGGAGCAAAAAGTGATCGAGCTAAAGAGACATAAAACCTTGATGGTTTTTACATTGGATTTCCTTCTTTTATGTTAAAAACTCATGAATTTGTTATATTGGTTCAACTTTGTGTTAGACTTATGTTTAACCTTATCTTATGTGTTTTAATCATTTTCATGAGTTGTGATGCTTGGATATAATTGTTTTGAGATAGTGTTTGATGTGAAATGTTGTAGGAAAATGGATTGGGGGATTGATCCATCGAAACAGGGCATTTTTGGTCTCAAAAGTGATTCGACCGAGTCACTTTTGTGCTGAGCGAGTCACATGTGATTCGACCGGCTCTTTCGGCACTGAGCATGTGACTCGACCGAGTCACTTTGCTCCTGACCGAGTCACTTTTGATTCGGTCCACGCTGACTGTTGACCAACTTGTGATTCGACCGAATCACTTTCCTATGCCGAGCGAGTCACTTTTGACTCGACCGAGTCATCCCTAGGTCGAACGAGTCAGTCTTCTGATTCGGTCCAAAAATGCATAAATGATCAATTTTCATTCCATATTTCCAAACAACATGCTATATAATCTCAAAATAATTTTTGAATCGTTGGTTATGCTCGTTTGTGATCATTAATGCATTATAAACTCATGATTCTTTTGTACACTAATCTTTGGATGAGTTTACTTTGACAGACGAGCATATAGGAGGCTTGGACTTTTCTCCGATGGGAATTGAGCGCGTGGACTACCTTCACACGAGAGAAGCTTTCTAAACCCTTCTCTTAATTTTAATTGTTTGCATTTGCTTAGGACTAAGCAAAACTTTAAGTGTGGGGTGGGTTCATGCTTGTGCATTAAAACTTCATATCATCACATTATCTTGAGTTGCACACTTTAAGGCATAGGACATTTGCATATTAACTCTCATCCATACATTTTGAGAAAAACATGATAACATGGTTGCTAAACTAAGTCATACATTTAATGAGCATGACCGATTGTGAATTGTACTTTCCAAAAGTTGATCACAATGTTTCTTGATGAGTGGATACCCTAAGTGATGCATCATTTGTATGAAATGACCCCTATTCTAGCTTGAATCAATTGACTTTAGTACGCTCTCTCTATGCATGTTTTATAAAAGTTGAAATTAGTGGCATATATAAAAATTTTAAACAAAATGAAAAATGCATAGAATGTCTTGCTTGCTCTTAGGTGACCTTAGCACGATAAAAAATGTTTGCACGATAGTCTCCTTTGCTTGCATGTCCATTGATCGCAAGTTAGACTCATTGTCAAGTTTTAAGTGTGGGGTTATGCATCATTAGTTTTCTCAAAAAGAAAAAAAAAGAAAAAAAAAAAAAAAATCAAAGAAAAGCCATTGTAAGTGCCGGGGGTTAGGAAGGTAATTTCCCCCTCGAAAGTACTTACATGGGAACGAAAAAAAAGAAAAAGCTTGCATGTTAGAAATAAGAGAAAATATATAAAATCCCCTCCTTGATCCTTGTCTTTGTGTCTTGCAAGCATATCGTGAGCATGTTTGTGAATGGAGCTTTGTGTTAAATTGCTTGAATTGTCTAAGGGAAGACCCTTGCATTTATTGCGTGAGCTAGTTGAGAATTCTTTGTGTAATTCATATCCGTTGTTGTCAAAGCTCCTCTTCTCTTACGGATTATGGCGTGTAGTCTAATGCTTGAGAATGAGCTTTAGATCATGAGCTTATGGACTTGCCCTTGCAAGCATAGGTGATTGATTTGATAAACTTTATGCGTGCTAAATCTTCTTTGTGAATTGTGCATGAGAGTGGAGCGGAATAGGATTTTGATAATGGCTATTATAAGGGTTGGATCTATGAGTGTTTGCTCTATAAGGGTTTGACATGATTCTTGATATCTTGTGTGATATGAGTAGGGAGTGCATTTCCATATCTTTTTAATCCTAACTTGACTTACGGCTTGTTTAGCAATCGCTTACGGTTCTTTATGCTAAAATGGATGATTGTTAGGGATTTGTGAGTATTCCTTTTCTGAAAACTCTCACGAGACTATAACTCGTCTCTAGGGAAGCCTAGGGGTTTAAAGGCTTGATGCATGCGCTAAATGCATCCGTGATGCCTACGAAAGTGAGTTAGGAGTAGTTAATTTGTAATTGCATTAATGTGATCGGAAATTTGCTATTGTTGGTGATGACTCATAAGAATTGCTATGCTTTGTTTGATATATCTCATTTAGCATTCTTATATATGACTTGCACTACACTTGTTCGGGACGCACAAGATTTAAGTGTGGGGTATTTTGATGAACGAATAAATAGTCTATATTTATTCGTATCTCCGCTTAATATTTTGTTCGTTTCTCATTTTATCGAGAGTCTTTTGATGCTTTTCGTGTCTTTTGCAGGATAAAATCAAATCTATGGCGACGCGAGGCACCTTGGGGAGATTTCTAGCTTTTTCAGACAAAAAATGACTCGACCGAGTCAATATGGAGACCGAGTCACCAACTGACTCGACCGAGTCAAACGTGCACAAGTGACGACCGAGTCACCTCTGATTCGGTCGACCATGGATACACTGCTCATGTGACTCGACCGAGTCACTATTGCAGCGAGTCAAAAGTGACTTGGTCAACGGTCAGACACAGAGTAATTTTCGGGACTATAAAAGAAAATGATGATTTTGAAGAGGAGTCCTGGATTTTGAGAAGAACCCTAGAAAGAAGAGGAGAGAAATCAAGGATCCAAGCTAGGAGATCATCACCCAAACACATAGAGAAGCTTTCCATCACTTTCCCACTCTTTTCTCTTCATTTTGATGTATCTATCTCATAGTTTGAACATGCTTAACCTAGATATGTGTGAGTAGTGCTAGTTTGGGGATCTCATGATCCCTTAGGCTAGGTTTTATCATGTAAACAACTCTTTTTACATATTGAATGAAGTATTAGTTGATTTCCTTATGAAATGGATACCCTATTATTATGATGTGCTCTAAGTGTTTGATAAAATGCCTAGTCCACTATCTTATCAAATGTGACATTGTTTCATTCAATGATGATTGATGTTGTGATGTTTACTATCCATTTCATGAATTTTTATGTGATCTTACATGCATGATGATGATGTATGATTATGTAGATAGGTTATATTTTAAAACTCCTATGTCACCGATCAAAAGACCGATAGGTTGAGATTATGGGGCATAGGAGATACACGGTTCAATAGAACGATGGTTTGAGAACCGTGTCACTTACCTAGTCCCTAACCAATGATGGAACGACGGTTGAAATTGGTTAAGGGGTGAAGGATAACCTAGGGAAATTTACTAATTTCATTCGTAAGCAATCTTAATGTTGTTTGCATGGAAATTTGCCTAGCCTAGGGGGGATTGAATCTCTAAATCATTTTATTGATTGTTATCTAAACCATTTAGCTTTGTTTGATAGAACAAACAAGACCTTATAACCAAATCCCCCAAATCCTTTTAGATCATTTAAGTAATGCATCCTAGTTAATTAGTTTGTAGCTTCCCTTGGGTTCGACCCTAGGTCACTCCCTAGAAATAAAAATTGTGTTTGACTTGTGATTAGGATTACTCCTAAAAACTAAACGTCAGTGGTTCCGGGGAAAACGCGTATTTTATGGATGATTCGGGGCAATTAACCCTTAAGCAAATATTACTGTTGTCGATCGTGATAAGTTAGTGCATTTTGTTTGCACGTGCAAAATTTGGGATATATCTAATTTACCTTACATCAAAAGCTATTTAACTCTTTATTTAGTTTTGATAGATTTTTTTGATAATAAGAGTATACCATTACAATATTGTATCATAATGTCCCAAAAAGTTGTAGTCAAATGTTAAGTAGGTAAGCCACATTAAATAAGTGATCAAGTTCGAACATCTGCTCAAGCAATATCCTTGGTTTAAGGCATCAAATGAGATTTATCCGTGTGAAGTGCGAAGCCCGGTGTGTCTCCTTCACTAGAAAATATTGTACCATTCAAAATTTATTTCATAACCGGAGAAAAACTCTTTTAGTAACAAAATGCTTCTTTAATAATGTCACTGCGGAGTATTGAAAGTAGTTTGGTCTTTTGGAGGAGCCGAACGGAGAGACGACAAGTACAAACAGTATCACATTTACAAGCACACCACACGTAAAGGGGTACGTGCATTGGTTCTCATTATATCTTTTTATCTTTTAGACATTTACTTGTTAGCGACATTCCATGGTAAATAAAGTGGCTTTAAACTAAAATATGAAAAATAGTTAAAAATATATTTGCTGCACTTTAGACCTTTATTGTCCTTTCATTTCATGCACATGCTTAGGGGCGTGCATGGTGATCTAGACAGGCTGTATTTGCTTTAACAAACCAATGCGATCATCTTTTTACCCAAAAGGCTCATTAACTTACAAAATACGTTCTGATAAATGTACTTGTATAGATGAACGGTCTTACACCTGGATCCTGATAGACCCTCGGTCATAGCAAATCCATATCTGATCGAGGAGGCGAAAGTCATTCATACAGATTTTCATAAAACTTGTGTAATGTTGGAAGTCTCTTCAAATTAGGGTGTCCAAAAGGCACTGAAGCCCAAAAGCCCATAAAGGACTGACGATTCGGCCCGATGAAAGCCCGGTCCGCATGCCAGTCTGATGAAAGCCCAAGATCGATACCTTAGGGCCGGACTCGGATTTGCCTTTTGAAGCTCGTACGGTCCGAAAGCCCTACTCAACCTAAAGCCTGTAAAAATCTGATTGTATTAACTACATAAATTACGAATATTAGTGTTAAATTCGTACAATTTGAAGCATATTATATCCATAGATATTAACTATGATAACATTTAATAAAATTTAAAATAATTAAATACCTTACTCAAGATTTACCATAATTAAAAATGTGAATATAAAAAACAAAACTCAGAAATATTAATTCATATTATAGTTATAATTTCCTTCACTTTTACTTATAATTACTATCTAAAATGACATGGAAACACAATTATTTAAAGTATATAAGTCATTAAAAAATATTAGGAATGATTTGAAATATTAAATGATACTAATTATAATAAAAATTAATTAATTTTTTAGAAGCCCATCCAAAGCTTGATTTCGGCCTGATCAAGTCCTAAGTCAAAGGCCCGTGGGCTTTGAATTTTTGAGAGGGCTCGGTCCTCTCCGGCCCAATTTTTTCGATTGGCCAAAAGAATTTATCGATATTTAGAGCTCGGGCTTAGGGTTTTGGATTGAGGCCCGGCCGATGGACACCCCTACTTCAAATCACTTTCAACTATGATCGAGCCAATTGGAAAGGACTTGGTGATATATCAGATATATACAATTCGTCAAATCACAATATTACATAAATTAAACACATTATTTACGCATTATTTTATGTTTTAAGAGTGATTCATGTTATATATGTATTATAAATACTTTGACATACTAATGCACAAATGGATGTAATTTCAAGACATTCGAGATCAGTTGAAATTAAAGAATAAATCACAGGGAAGAAAAAATTAGAATTTTTATATTGGCGCAGAGGTTATACCACTTATAGGCGCGATGGTACATAATTTATATAAATCTTCACCGTTGTGATAGTTTCTGAATTAACAAAGTGTATTTATTCATAACAATAAAAATACGCAAAAAGAGCCGCAAGAAATGACGACGATCTTCCAAACCATTAATGATGAAAATGTATATAAAGAAGAAGAGAATAAGTAACAAAACCGGTCATTAATGACCACTCGAGTTGCAACTCTTTTTACATCTTTTACACATCATTTCACCTTTTGACACCTTTTATTTGAGCAATCATCCTGCTCTAGTTAAAGTGGCAGCTGAAAGAAGAAGGTGAAAACTCCATCATTTTTGACAATGTTCTTAATACAAACTAAATTTATAATTCAAGCTCTTTTTAGTGTATGGTTTGATATAAAATTTATGTGTAAGAATACTCAACTAATTTGAGGGGTTGTTTGTTAACATATTTGATGATTGTTGTTGTATGATTATTTTATATGTACTCTATTACAATTCTTTGTGTTAATTACGCTCATATATTTGTTTAAAGCGGTCTAGTGGTGAACTACATATTAACACGTGTAGCATGATGCATGTTTGGTTTCAATTTAATAAAGCATAGCGGTGTAGCTATTTTTTTAATTTATTCAAGTTATTATCAATCTTCTTGAGAACTTAGTATGTAACTTATGAAAGATGAGGATTGATAAGTGTGCTAATATATAAATATTTGAACAATTCTTGCACTTGATACTTTCCGTGGGAATTTCAGGTTACTTTCATCATTCAAATGCAAGGACTAGACCTGTCAAATTAATCCATATCCGTTTATTGTCCATCATCCGTCCGTTTAAATCAATCCATTAACCATCCGTTAAATTAAGCGGATAAAGTTATCCGTCCGTTTACCATCCGTTTATTAGATGGATGAAACGGATGAACCATATCCATTTACCATCCATTTAATAAACGGATGGTAAACAGATTGACGGATAAACCAATATCCATTTAGCGTCCATTTACCATCCGTTTATTATCCTATTACCATCCATTTATAATTAACTCATAAACGGTAAACGGATGATAAATGGATAAACGGATGATAAATGGATATGGATGATAAACGGATGATAAACGGATAAATGGATTATCCATTAATCCATCATCCGTTTACAATCCGTCCATTTAATCCATTTAAGTTTAACGGATTAAACGGATGACAACCGTTTATCATCCGTCCATTTACCGTCCATCCATTTATCACCCGTCCTTCCGTTTTGACGGGTCTAGCAAGGACTAACTTTGAAAGGTTGCACGCACAAGCCTAGTCAATTGCCGAAAAAATGCGAAAGTGTAGAAAAGTGTACAAATTTGGCTAAGGCATTTCACTTGGGAGAGTGAAAAAGTTCACTCGGACTAGGAAAAAGTTCACTCAGCCGAGACAAAAGTGGACACTCGTGAAGGTCAGAATGTATTCACTCGCCCTAATGAAATGGGCACTCACTCTAGTGGAGGGATCCTTTGAAGTTCAAATATTTACTCTAGGGATGCACATCCGGTCCGACCCGGATCGGACCGAATTAGGTCGGTATGGGTCGACGTGATGACCCGGAAATTTTGAATATATTGGACCGAAGACCGGACCGGACCGAAATTAAATGGTCCGGGTTTAATCCAGTCCGGTCTCGGGTCGGACCGAAAAACCCGATTTTCATTTTTTGTTTATATTTATAATTAAATTTTAAGTGTAAATTATAATTATATTACATTTACACATGAATTGGACAAAGTGGATACATGGGCGGAATTAATTTAGATTGTCAAATATTAGGTTAAGAGATCGAATCTTGGCTTGTTATTTATTTTCTTTAGTTATAAAATATATTTTTATTTAATATTTTAAATAATTCGGTCCAAACCGGTCCGGACCGAATTAATCCGGTCCGGACCGGGGCCGACCCTAAACCCAAATTTTTCCAAATATACGTCCTGAGGACCGATCCGATACCGGGCCGGTCTTGGACCGACCCAGAAAAATCCGGTCCATTCCTGTCCGGGTTCTTGGCCCGGGTGACTTTTGTGCATCCTTAATTTACATACCTAAATTAGTCCATGGATCATAGAGTTGATGAAGTGAAGATGAAGGCTTGAAGATCAACAATCTCCGAGGCATTTCTATCTTTACTTTAAGGATCTTCTACATATTGTTTGCATATTATCTTCGTGAATTTAATTTTACAAATTTCTTTCATTCCAACATATTATTACATTTTTCTCTTATATAGTAGACATAAATTAAGCATATCACCAGTTGAATTTCATTTAATTATCACGCTTTAAACAAGCAGTTTATATAGCTAAGTTATGAACTTTATAAAGGTCATTAAATGGTTACTTACGATGACCTTTTGATTGAATAATATAAATGCACCTCTATTTTTTAAAATGTGGTTTAATAATTTCTAAATGGGATTGCACAAAGATTAACATGACAAGCACTGTTAACATGAAATAACTTACACCACCATTAATAGATTTGAACATAAAGTTCTATTTTGTATCATCCAATCTTTATCGATAAATGATACTAGTATTTTGTTGCATATTTAAATCTGTGAGTAGGGCGTGAAAAATATATTTAGATTATTTGAATTAACTGAATTTCAACTGATTATAATATAGTATAGTGATTATGAAATTGTATAGGGATATTTTAGGAAACAATAATGTGGCTTCAAAAAAATAACTGGTAATCGAATGATTTGCGCTTTATATGTAGTAGAGATATTAAACCAATTTCTTTATACCCAAAAGAAAATGTGCAAGTCTCATATGTTACTGAAATTATATTTTTAAGGGTTTTTTCGAAAACCACCCGTCCAATATTTCAATTTTTAACAAAATTACTTCTTTTAATTTTTCTTCATATAACGATCCTTCAAGTTAAATAAAATTGAAAACACGACATTATTCCGTCATCTCCTAACGTTAAAATAGACATTGATTCCATTTACCTCACATTTTTTGAAGTGAATCCCAGTCAATTTTAAGATTAGGACTTTAAGACTTCCAAAAACTCGCTATATTTAGCATTTATTTTAACAGTAGAAGATAACGGAACAATGACTGAATGGTTCAATTAAATTATATTTAACTTGAAGGGTTATATTAATTTTTTTGAAAGGGTAGTTTCGTTAATATTGGACTATTGAGTATTGATTTTCGACAAAAAAGCCAATATTTTTATCCATAAACATGTTATTTATTGCTTTTAAGATTAAACTTACTATAAAAATCCTCTCAAATGCTGTTTGTGAAACTTACTAAAATATGGTTATGAATATTTTCAATAAATAAAATAAATTTGGGAAGGTTTAATGCTACAATTCTTCAATTTATTAAGTCAATCAAAACTCCAACTCCTAAGACCTTGATGGTTAATTTGTATTATAACATATATACCTTTTTATTTTTAGAATTGTTTCAATGATATTGGTACCCATACCTATACCCGTATTCTTATATACCAGTACCCGTATCCGTGCTATGAATAAAGTATTCAAAATGATAGAATTTTACTAAAATATGTGAAGGGTACGTAATCAAATTTCAATTTTAAACATCTATCCTATATATAAAGTAGGAATGATGAATTGACCATTTTTTTTGAAGTCACAATTTATTTCTCTAAAATATCCTTCAACATTAATCATATTTACTAAAAAACCTATTTTACAGAGGAAAATATGAGTAGATGATATGATATACACATTTTTTTCAATCAACAACAAAATGTAATACATTGTACAGAGTTTTACTTCACACTTGGAACTTGATGATGGTGCTAAGTACTGAATCTGAACCCAATGAGCAACACTCAGAACTTCTTAATGCACTGCAAATAGAAAGTAGAATCCTAGAGGTGCCAAAACACCAGATTTTGGAATCATTACGGATACCTCATACGTATTCTCCCCAATATTGATAATGTCCCCTCTAGTCAGAACTCATACGTATTTTCAAGTCATTACGGAGACCTCATACGTATTTTGGAGTCACTACGGAGACCTCATACGTACTTTGGAGTTATTACAGAGACTTTCTTGAGGACTTCATAACTAAATTCAATTCAGACGACATAGTGAATCGTTTTTCACGATGTATACCCTTCTTTTTTAGTTGCGCAAGAAAAATGGAAAGTTGTTAGCTAGACGTAAAGTGATTTTCATTAATGATGAGAATAAAAATATTTTTATTTAGCAAGCTCCCGATTAATTGGCAAATCAAAAAAAGAAATTTTACGCAAGTTAAAAATGACTCTTTTATGTATAAATTTAGGGGTAATTGCAGTAAACCACCATTATAATATGGTGTTTTGCAGTAATCCACCAATATAAATTTTTTATCGAAATGAGTATATTATAATATCGCCGTTATCAAAAAACCACCATTGACACTATTCCGTTAAAACTTCCGTTAAGTGCGTGGACATGTAGCAATAAAATATTATTTTATATTGAAATTAATTATCGAAAACTACTATTATCTCAGTTTTACAGAAAACCACCATTTTAATAACTTATTATCAGAATACTACCACCTGCACTGTTCATGCTATATCAGAGGCTCATATGATAATTTTACTCGTTGATAAGTATCTACTAGCTACTCGTTGATAATGGTGGTTTTTTAAAATTGTCTGAATTAAAGTTATATACCCACGCGTCGTATGACACGTGTTTTACAATTTCTAACGGAACAATTAAATTGGTGGTTTTCTGTAAAGGCGATGTTATAATATACTCGTTTCGAATTTTTTTTATAATGGTGGTTTACTGCAAAACACCATATTATAATGGTGGTTTACTGCAATTACCCCATAAATTTATAATGGTGAGATTAAAATATATTTAACGTTTGAAAAAGTAAAAATTATAGAAAATCACTATTTTAATATCTTGTTTCGTAGAAAATCGTCATATTAATAATTAATTATAAAATGACTCTATTATAATTGCCGTGTTATCAAAAAATACCAATAGAATATATACAACAAGGTTTAGTTTCGAAACTACATAATTGACAAAGAAAATAATAATAATAGATCTATGCATTATAATGAAGCTACAATTAAACAAGCGAACAAACTTGCAACTTCAAACAAAACATTCACTATGATGATTTTTGGATAACAAAACTACTATAATAACGATTGTTTACTACAAAACAAGATATCGTGATACTGATCTTTTGCAATTAACTTTTGTTTAATTACTTTCAATGAAGTAAAAATGACCCTCCTAGTCATCAACCCTTGTCATGAATGATGTTGAAAGTTAAGGCTCTCTTTAATTTTTGGGAAAATTACAAAAACATCACCCGAAATACCACCCAATTTCAAATTAAGGATCGGACTACCTCAATTTTCAAATTGAGGACCGGACTACCTCAATTTTCAAATTGAGGATCGGATTATCTCAATTTTAAAATTGAGGACCAGACTATCTCAATTTTTTTAGGTATAATTATCAATATAATGAAATAGTTGAGGTCTCACATCTATTTACCATCCTCTTAGATCCAATATTTAATTTATATACTCAGTATATAAATTGATGATGTTAAAAATTAGAATATATAGCTAGGGGAAGTATCATGTGGAACCCCCCTTTCCATCCACATGCTCGTTAATGTGCTGGCACAATCTGGTGCGTCCAAAATGCAAACAGTAAATGCAATCAACGGCTGCAAAGAGAGATCATAGATCCATGAAAAGGTGGGGGTTCCACATGATACTTTCCCTATATAGCTACATGTTAGTATTGAATTTTCTTAGTTGATGTTTTTAATCGATCAAATTAAGATATGAAGATCCTTGAGTTAAAAATAATAAATTACAAAATACAGTCTAGACTATCTATAATGAATGCATTCTATTTTTAATTAGTCAAATATGTATAACTAAAATTATTAGTCGTTGGTTTTTAATTAAATTGATGGCTGAATTTGCAATACATATAAGTTGATGGATTTGACAGTTATTTTTTTATTAACATCCGTTAGATTATTAATAATCTACGGTGGAGATTTATCTCACAGTCTAATCAACAGTAATATGTCGTTCTTGAACTTTACTTATATAATGAGTATATAAATTAAGGGAAAAGTTCGCAAATTCAACCACCCATTTTTATTCATAACCAACTTTAATCTCAACCGTTGACTGATAAATTTCAATGGTTTAGATTTCGTCCCACTGTTTTACAAGTATGCTATGTCCTTCTAGATCTTCACACTATAAATTAAATATTGGATCTAATTTATTTTTATATCAATTCAATTATTTCATTATATTGATAATTATACCTAAATAAATTGAGATAGTCTGGTCCTCAATTTGAAATTGAGGTAGTCCGGTCCTCAATTTGAAAATTGAGGTAGTCCGATCCTTAATTTGAAATTGGGTGGTAGTCCAGGTGATGTTTTTGTAATTTTCCCTTAATTTTTTATCTTAAACATCCTAAACCACAAATACATGTCCGGTGAATTAAATAACCAAATTTACTTTCACAGGTTAAGGAGAATTTGTATCCCCTTCACTTCTTGTTTTAGCTAACTTTTGCTTGCATGTTCATTATAAATACATGCATCTTTATATTTTTATATAATCTGAAAAATGTAAAAGCTTGAGAAGAAAGAGGGTTGAACTACTCTTTGAGTTTTGTGAAGTGCGCAAGGTAAAATATTGTAAAAATATTGCCAAAGGGTTCGTTGTTGAATAAATTAAAATTTTATCAATCCATTTATCCGTCCAACTAGCGGCATCAAAGACAAAAAATTTTGACGCTGGTGCAACCACAAATTCCGAGATTTACAAAACGTATTACGGAAACTAGAGTACTCCAATGGAGTGTTTATTTGGTTACTGAGAACTATGAGATTTTTTAAGAAGTATATATGAGTCCAAGAATGCTAAAGTTAAAACCAATATTAAAGAAGATATGAAAAATAGATAAAAAATGCTACTAATTATTTTTCGAACAACCAATAAATCGACCTTTGAAAAATATCAGGTGTAAAATCTTCAAAAGAATCTTGGGGTACGTTGCAAAAATTCCTACAAGGTGTTGAAAAGCTAAAAGGTTTGACTTTAGTCATTAAGAAGCAAATACGACGTTGCATATGACGAATTCAGAAAACATTGATAGTTACGTGACACGTTTGTAAATGATGGCAAATGAAATGTGAAGAAGTGGAAATGTGAATGACAACTTATAGTTGCCGCAATCTAAGAGGGAAATGACTTATCCCAAATAACAATCGAAGAGTTTGTTAGATCTCTTCAAGCCCATGAGTTACGAGTTAATGAAGATGAGAGTGAGGATTATGATTATGCTTTGGAAAGCAATATCTCAATAAAAGGAAATTTGTTAAACAATCAGTATCAAAGAAGTGACCGTGATACTTAGAGAAGTGGACATGGATGATGAGGGCGTAAAAGAATGTCCTACAAAAGTTTTGAAGCAAATGAGAAGTACCAAACAGCAAATCGTGGTCGAGGATAAAAAACCGAGGAAAAGATATCTCAACAACAAAATGAAAAAGTCGAGATACAATGTTAGAATTCTAAAAAATGGACATTATAGGTTTGAATGCAGATACAAGCCTCAAAGTCTTCAAAGAAATAACAAATTATAGCTTCATCAACATGTGAAACAAAGTTTATGACAACAACATGCAAATATCAAACAATGAGATTTCATATATGGCAGTAGCAACATGCACATGACAAGCGATTGAGATTAGAGAAGAAAGGAAACGAAAGTGCCATAACTGAATAAAACAAAACAGCAAAGCAACGTCATTCCAATTTCGCAACATTTTGCAGTGCTGCTTGGGGTACTTGGCGGGCTTGGGGGGGTTGGGGTAGGATTCAGTATCTGTATCTGAATCCAATGAGCCACGCTTGGAACATCTTGATGCACCACAAATAAAAAGTAGAAACCTGGGGGAGCCAATACACCTGATACTGGAGTGAGTACCGAGACCTCGTACGTATTCTCCCCAAGATTAAAAATTTCCCCTTTACTCAAAACCAATGACCTTTGATTCATGGAAAATGAATGAGTAGTGAAGGTTGGAGTCATTATTGTCACATCTATCTGATCCAAGTTCACTGGTCCGGGGATAGTGAACCTTATGTTGATTGACCGTGCATAATCCACCAGAGTTTGTGAAACGGGTAGGAGAATGGTGGGCCGGAGGTTCTTTACCCCTTCGTCCAAGTAAGATGGTGAAAATGTGTCCAAGCTCACCTCTGTTGGGAATTTTACGTTGGCAAATTCATAATGGGCATGAGGGTTGCTTCCACCGACAAGGACTCGACCGTCGGGGAGGAGGATGGCAGTAGAATGGTACATTCTAGCAATGAGAGCAGGATTTTGGGTTTCAAACCTTGACCCAAGCTTGTCATCGGGATGGTAAAGAATTGGGTTCAAGACTGCATCATCACCTTTATCCCATCCTGCTACACCTTTACCAGCTCCATTTATGATCAAAACGACACCATTTGGTAACAAGGTCATATCCCCCATGACACGAGGATATGGCATTGTTTCGATCTCCCACGTTGGGGCTGCATCGTTGATCTTCAGGCGTGCACAAGTGTTTAGGGCTGTCACAAAGTTGCCCCATAAGGACTTGACATAAGAGCCTGTTGGTGCACCGCCACATACTAGTACCTCGGTCACGATGTTGTCTGACTCTAGGTCCTTTAACGGAAGGAATGCGGCAGACCCGGTGCTAGGGTAGGACCTAGGATCACCTCCTGGGATGGTTGGATATGTTTTTACTACCAAATTATTTTTGTAATTTAGTAAGATGGCACGATTGTTGGCAAAGATGAAAATGTTGCCATCAGTGTTTAGAAATGTGAAAGGATAGAGATTATTCTCAATCCCTATGTCATTTGTTTCTGACAAAAATGGTAATTTGTAGAGGTTACCAAAAGTGCTTTTAGGGTAAAATTCGAAGTTGAACTGGCCACGGCCACCGATGATTATCTCCTCACCTGAAGGCAAAATTTGAACCGATGCATACCATCGTTGTGCTAGAAGTGCATCTCTCTTCTCCTCCCAATCACACCCATTTGTACAGGGGTCCATAGTTCGAACCACTTTTGATCCAGCCCCGTTGCCTCCTGTTTGAATAAGACTTCCATTAGGATTTACTGATCCGGATGAGCACCATACATCCGTTATGATCATAAGAGGCCGGACTGTATTGGTTTCAATGTTGTACTCAACAGAATGGGCTGAGCAGTCAGTGCTTTTAGGAACTTTAGTCGGATCACATTTGGATGTGGGAAGCATGATCTGAGATTGTCCGAAATCTTCACGATCAAATATGATGACTCTATCATTTTTCAGAAGTTGCATGTGCATGGCCGATACTCCTCCCTTTGCTAACACTGTTTCCCAGCTCCCACCGGCTGCATCAACATTCAGGCTCGCGTAGAGGAGGCATATAAAACTGCAAACAAGAGCCAACATCTCTCTAGACTTCGGATTAGACAATTTTGAGAGTTATTTAATCTAACTGGTTATATAAAGTAAAAGTCTTAACATATTTATAAGGTTTGATGAACAAAAGTACACATTTAATGATTTAGTCAGAACAGCTCTTTGATACTTGCCCATATTGTTTTGACAAAGTATGACGTATCAAATAAATAAAGGAGTGCACGTCTTCAAGCTAGCGTTTTAACACCAACAGCTTAACTAATATTAATATTACTCGACTTATTCCTGATGGGTTGTCAAGCCGAAATATTTTCATCAATATTTATTAAGGTTTAAAACTAAGGCAGGGTATATCCTAAATTCCTAATAAGGTGAGGTACTCGATCAAGTAGAACTACACAGTGCTGTTTCAACTTGCTTGCTACAATATGAATGCCTAATTAAGAAACAAGTTGTCAATATAATATATCAAGACACTAACTACGGAATTAGATCCAGTGCAGCTAAAGCTATTTGCTGCGAGCCAAAACTACGTAGTTTTGGTAAAGGGTTCACTCAAAACGACATAGGGTTATAGTAAAAAACGTCAAAACGACGTCGTTTTGGCCCTCGCAGCAAATAGCAGTGCTGCACCGGATACGAATCCCACTAACTACCTCATTTCGCTGTCCATCCGGATTTTGTTACACGACGTCGTCACATCTTACTCGTGGTAGCATATTAACCATTAAAAATGAAATTGTAATACAATTCATATAAAGTCTTGTCATTACGTCATTTTACCCCTTATGTAACGCAAGAAAATTTATTGTCTATAGTTTAAAAACGTGGCTTAAATGAAATACAATGAACCCTCATCGTATAACGGGCGTTGCATCGATGTTATGCAACATGATATATTTCGTGTATGTGGCATACAGTATAACTTACGAGACAAACCAATTATATTGTTAGGAAAAGGTGGCATAAGCCTAATTTATGCAACACGCAGTTTTTAGTATTATGCAACACCCATTTTTTAGTATTATGCAACACACCAATTGATAAAACATCATTCTGTGTTTTTATGCAACTACAGTTTTATGCCTTACAAACTATAATTCAACTACCATGTGCTAATAAACCTGTCAATCTGATCAGTTTTGATCAGTTTACTAAAAGTTGTTAGATGATAAAAGGAAGAAGTTCCATGCATCAAAAGTAAACCCTAAATTTATAAGTTCTGGATTTAAAAAGTGTACATCTTCAAATAAGTTAAAAGGACACGGCCAGGAACACAACTAGCGCCTTCTCTCGCGCAACAAGCACCAGCAGGGAAGTGGCAGCGGCTTCGTGCACATGAATGTGGTCCTCTAATGCCTTGAACTGAGTTTTCCATTTCTTCTCCATTGCTTTGAGCTTAGCGGCAGCCTCTTCTCGTTCTTTGGCTTGGATTTCGTTTGTCCTTTCAGGCTCATCTTGAAGTTCTCGACTTGCCTTGAAATGTATGTGAGAAGTTCCTTTTGGCAGTGGAGGTCGGCTCAAGTTCCTTGCTAGTCTCCTCTTCCTCTTGTTTTTACTGGTTGCTTCTTCAATTTATCTGATTTGCTCTTCTATAACATAGGCTCCTCGATACGGTCGATGTTACTATCATGAATATCACGTAGCTCATCCATCTTTTCTTTCAGTTCTCCTGTATTTAGTCAAGCAAGCATATATGTTTATTTCGACTATTTTTTCTACACAAAAGAAGAATGCCGTTACAAACAGATGCGATCAAATAAAAATCAGCATGTCAAGAACATGATTTACAAACTATCAGCAAAGTTACAAACTAGACAACAACGTTTCAGATAGTTTCACTATATTTCCACCAAATTTCAGACTTCATCAAATGGGCAATAACTTTTCAGACAGTTTCACCGAATTTCACCAAAGTTTCAGATAGCATCAAATAGACAACAACTATTTTACAAACTATCAGCAAGCTTTTCATCAAACAAATATAGGCAGCGCAGCATGTTAGCAAAATTCATCAAAAATATAGGCAGCATATTGTAAGCAAAATACATACTTGTGACACAACATACTAAAACTAAACAAAAACTAAACAAAAACCAAACAACATTCTTTGAAAACAGATCAAGACTATCTAATTTGGAATAAAAAGAATAAGAGCAATAACGGGTAACCCAAAGAATTACCCCAAAATCCAAAATGAAGCATAGCTAAGTTAAAAATGTATTTACCGATATTTTCGCTCCATTAGTATCTTGTTCATAAACTTTTTGGATTGTTAGGCTGCCTTGTTTCCAATCTTCATGTACTCCCTTGCTCTTTGTTCGTATGGCTTTTTTCCTGACTGCTGGTTGACACGATTGCTGCTGTTTCTTTAGGATTGGTTCTTGCTATTTTTTTCTTGAAAAAAATAGATTAGCAAATTTAAAAGTGAAAACAAATACAAGAGACACCAAACTTCAAAAATTAAAGCAACTAACACATACAAGAGACATTAAATAGATTTTAAAAGAATAAAAATTGATAAGACCTGAAAATTTGGGTCTTTCAAGTGGCTGACAAGCCATTCCACTCTTTACGCCTATCTTTAAACGCCAGCGAAAGACTAGCACCATATTTGTGATAGTGAAACTACTTGCTGACTTCCAAGATCTATAACGATTATTTGCTTTGGTAAGGATGTATGCTCCAAGCCACTTATCTTCTTTGTTTACCTCGAAATAAGTCTAAACTATGATTATTAAAGGAAGATAACGAAGTAAGTAATGTAAAAATGTGAAATTACTTATCAAATGTGTCTGATCACTATATTCTAGTTATCTTCTCCATTATTCCCAAAGCTGATTGCTTTTACAACGCTGCCAATCTTATGAACCCGGAACACTCTCCATTTATCCAGATCAGCTCACCTTCAGATCCTTGTTGTAGCTTTAAACGATGTTCGAGTTGCTGAACTTCAACTTCCAACTAAGCACAAGTCACTATTCCACGGGTTTTTTCAGAGCCATTACCATCACGTAATAACAAGGCAGCAACTAGGAAAATTATAGGGTTAATTACGAAAAACCACCCTCATAATAGGCCATATTCCACGCCACCACCCTTGTATTGTAATATTACATTCGACCACCCGTATAACATTAGACGTTCCCAAACAACCACCTATCACTGTTCCATCAAATTTTCCGTTAAATATATTAAATTTTTAATATAATAATAGTATTTTTATTATAATAATAGTATTTTTATTACAATACACCACCTCTATAATAAATATGTGTCCACTTCACCACCTTTATAATCAATTTGGTTTCCATTTAACCACCTCTCCGTTAATTGCCGTTAACTGAGGTGGTTCTTTGGAAACGTTAGTAATTATAAAGGTGGTCGAATGTAATATTACAATATAGAGGTGGTGGCGTGGAATATGGCCTATTATGCGGGTGGTCATCTGTAATTAACCCAAAATTATAATACCAAATTTAAATGCAAGACAATAAACAATAATACAACATTTTACCTTTTTTGCAGCGGATGCTCATTATTGTTTCATCACCTACACTGGATGAATCGACAGTAACTTGGTTTGCATTACTCTGCCCCTGAGTAGGACTTACGGCCGGTACATCAACAACAGACAGTGGTGGTAGACAGGACTGCGCATGGGACTGAGAACGGTGAGACTCCACTTGAGATTGAGAACGATGGGACTGAGCTCGGGCACTTGCTGCTGGTAAAAAAGACTGTGATCTTCGATGATCTGAAGTTGGCCAATTTGTTGATAGTTGAGTGGATGGCAGATGGTGGTCAGATGATACGTTGTGGGGCAGTGGGTTTTGGATTGTTGAAGCTTAATGGGGCAAATGGTTCTGGTAGATGAGGCTCGGTTAGGTAAAAGGTTTTGGTTATGATATGATGGCAAGGAGTGATATGTTGAGCTTTGGTTTGATAGTGGAGGATTCTAACTAGAGTTTTCTAAAGGTGGAGACAAGGAAACTAGACTGGGAGGGTCTATTAAGAGACAGGGGCTTTGTGGACTTAAAGGTCTAACCAGCGGGGTTAGTCTGTAGACTAGGAGGTCTTGCTGGCGACTGGTAGTTAGTGGACTAGAGGGTCTAACTGGCGGCTGAGTATTCGGTGGACTAGAGGGTCTATTTCATCATCGCTCGAATCTGCCAGAGATTGATTTGATTTGATCTATATGGGAGATAATGGTGGAAAGGGCTTCCTCCTTGCATTCATCCGCTGAGACTTCCGCGTTCTCGTTGGGATGGCTAGCGATTTCCTTTAAGATTTTGAGGCACCGTCCACCAGTCGCCGCTTTGCACTTTTCTCGTGAAGGATCTCTTCCAAATTGCGATGCTTCTTCACCAGTCTGTCACTTTTTATTGGTCGCTTCGACGACATGGTTGGTTGTTAGTACGGAGCGCTTAGGTTGGAGTGGCTAGGGTTTGGCATATTGATGTCGACTGGAAGGAAAGGGTTGAGCGACTAGGGTTTGGCAAATTGATGTCGCCTGGAAGGAAAGGGTTGTGTTGGCTAGGGTTTGGCAGATTGTTCCACTCCAAAATCAGAAATTGCACTTTACCTCCTATTTTTCACATTTCCTCCAATATGAAAAGCAGCATGTCAGTAGGAAAGTTTTTGGCTCTAACTCAAAATTTTAGCTAACTTTTCATAAGATTTGATAAAAACGAAACCTAAATAAAATATGAGTTCATCAAAGTTGTTAACAGGTTGATCACCGAAAATTGAGACATCTAAACCGAATCTAGAATCATTGTTTGATGTTGTGATTACCAAAAATTCTAGCTATATCACTCATCAACATGATCTAAATAATATTCACCATCATCTTCATCATCAACATCAAACCATTCTCATCACCATCTTCTTCTTCACTTGGAATGTTAAATCCTTCATCATCTTGATCTTCATCATCTTCATTAGTATAATCTTGTTCATTGTCAACTTGAGGTAAGTAACCCAAATCAAAATGTAAACTTGCAATGGGAACTTGTGAGATGTTCATAGGAGTACCTTCTTGATAAGCCATTCACAACTTGATTCGTAATAGCATTCTCATTGTGTGCAAGGGAACTCGCATTATACGTTTCTCGATGCGAAACAATGTTCACCACCTTCCAGGAGTCGTCAATATTAGGATCATTAATGTAGAATACTTGTCTAACGGTAGATGCAAGCCAAAATGGTGAATCCTTCCCTTTGTCTCATCAAATTGGACAAATATCAAGATCACTGAATTCTTTGTTATATAGTACGCAACCATATTCACAACCATGAGTAATCTCATAAATCAGACCCAAATTTTTTAAAACCTTCTTTACGTCTCCATAAGATCATGGATAATTATTTTTGCGAGCCGATAAACCTTTGCAAATCCGTAAATATTTATCAAAACTTTTATCTGACCATTGACTTTCCACATTCACTTATATTCTTTCCAATATAGTTTTCAGTACCGTTATTTCACTCTCAACATAAATTAGCTTTTGAGCTTCGGTCAAGTTTGCAATACTTTTTATATGCGGTCTAATCCTCTTCTTCAACACTATCACCTTGAAATTTAAAAGGGAGTGCATCATTTATAATTTCTATTTCCATATTTGTGTTGATGACCTTTCACAACTTGTTTGATCATGATCCTCACCAATTTGTTCAATCTCGCCCTGAAATGTCCAAGCCATATAACCCCGTATCATGCCATTCATGATTAAATGATCTCGTATTTCACTCAATGTAACTCTACGTCCATTGTTTCTGAATGGACATTCTTGTTTACTCTAGCAAACTCAGTAAAACGTTCCACATCTTTCAAAGTAGCGTACATCTACTCTTGATAAAAGCATTCAACTTTCATCCACAATATGCTCTTCAAATTATAGATCTAACTCACATTTGCAAAATAAAATATTTACACCAAGCAATTATTAAAGGAATTGAAAAATCTCCTAATAAAAAATACAAAGTTATCATACCCACAAATTGAAAACAACTTAGAAACACATTTATAACTCATAAAACTGATAGCAAATTTTACTCACTTGTAATAACTCAGACGTACATATGTTAACTTACCTTAAAATTTCTAAGTAAACCACATCAATGACCGGAATCTCAAGTGAGCAGCGGGGGGAGTTCGTCAAGTTGCTTAGAGAAGTACTACACTTGGATTTCTATGTCCAAAGTGAGTTATTATTGGTCAGGCTGCAATAAATGTTAACTTTCAGTTATATGCGACATGATACTTTACATTACCACAACAATATGGTTTTAACAATGCGGCATAAGATATTTTCTAGTACATTTTAAATTTTATTTTACTTATTATTTACAGCATTTAATTTTCAACATATGCAACATAACAGAAATGGTTGTAACAATACGCAATGCCTTTGTTAAGCAACAACTTTTTTTCGTCACAATAAACCGATGCAACGGATATTTTATACGACGAAATGTGAATTTTGTTGCATTAGGGGTAAAATGGTGTAATTTGTATATGACATCTGTTATCACTACCTATAGTTTCAGATCCCCAAGCTTCGACTAACTAATTAACTATTGAACCAAAACTAGTATGCAATTTCAGTTTAAGTTCTAACCCTAGAAAGCCTAATGAAAGTAAATCAAGAAATAGCGCATACCATATCTTTGTTTTATTGAGTTTCTTCTATATTGGAGTCTAACGTTGATGAGTGCATAAATGTACTAATATTTATGTGTAACTGCCATTTAGTTTTTGTTAGTTCTATAGTTGTTTGTGAGTATTTTGATACTTTTTGTGGTCGTTTTAGGTTATTTCTATCATTTGAAGCCACAAAATAGCTTTGGAAGATTGCGCGCAAAGCTGATTTGATTGTGGAAAAGTGCAGAAATTTGGCTAAGTAAAGTGACTCGGGCGAGTCAGAGTGACTCGGTCAACGCAGAAAGTGACTCGGTCAACAAAGTCAAATCTCAGATTTGTCCAAGCTATAAATACAAAGCTCACATTCAAAAATCAATATCTTTGGATCATCAAACACAACAAAACAAAGACCAAGGATCAAGAAGAGAAGGAGAAGCTTGGATTGAAGATTGAAGATCATCTACATCTAGACTACATCCTAAACTCTACTTTTACTTTCATATTTATTGTTTACATTTTTAGTGTTACTTGTATGTTCCTCACCATGTGTGAGTGATTGTTAAGTGACTGGGGATCATATGGGTCCCCTAGGTTAGGATAGAGTTTTGAACATTCTTTCCATGCATTTTAATGAAGTTTGGTTGATTCTTAATTGTTATAGTTACATGTTCACTAAGATGCATGCTAAGTGTTTGACGAAATGCCTAAGTGTGTCTAAATGAATGAAACTTCTAGGATTTGATGACGATTGATTCTTAGGATGTTTAGTAACTATTTCATTGTTGTTTTGAGAGTTAATTGTGCGCGAGAGCGACAATTACTCTTGACGATAGGTTAGGTTTGTGTTGAGTTCTTAGTGTCACCCAATAGACCGAAAGGTTGAGGTTGAGATGCTTGAATTCCACAGGTTCAATAGACCGATGGGTTGAGAACCAATATTTTAGCGCATCAATCACATTCCAAGGAAGGAACGAGAGTTGAACTTGGAATATGATGCGCAACCTTAAGAAAACTAACCAAATGTAATTGTGCATGTGAAATTGAATGTTTGATTCTCCTAAGTCCTAGGGGTGAAGTAGAATCCTTAATCACACCTTTAATTTTCTTGTTAAAAACCAATCATCAAAACAAATCCCCCTAAATTTTTTATGTTAAGTGAATTTAGGTAATTCTTAGCTAGATAACTACCACCTCTTCCTTTGGGTTCGACCCTAGGTCACCTAGGTTATAAATATTGTTTGACTTGCGTGATTAGGATTAGTGTTCCACGAATATGCCCTAAAACCGCGCGTCAAAATGGCGCCGTTGCCGGGGAAGAGTTCTTAGGATAGTTAGCTAGTTTAGTTTTACTTTTATTTGCTTAATTCACTTAATTTTTCTTTTAGTTGTTGTAATTGCTTGTTTGAGTGTTATCACTTGCTAGTTTTGTGATATTCTTCAGCTACTAAACTTTTTTTTGATTGCTTTTGGGTGAATTGAAAGTCGGCGAGGCTTAAGGCAAGGAAAGCGCAAAATTAACTTTCTACTTCAACCATCAACATTCTCCCTCAACCACCTTCATTTGCTTTACACCAACAAATTCTCATATATCATGTAGAATGGACAAAGAGAATGTAGAATTTGTTGGAGCTTGAACCACGATGAAGTCTCTTTTCCATGCAACCAAAGAGATATTTATGAAGACTATCGTGAAGAAATGGAATTCATAGGATATGATGAAGAAGAGTCATATGTTCCTCAAACCAATTTCCAAACATTTAGGAACACCGAATTCCATGAAATATTCCATCCCACTCTTCGCGGAATGAAATCCGCAAGAATATGAGGGATGCCCTTCACCCACTTATCTACCTTGCGACTACAATGAAGTACATCAATGGTGAGAATCCCAAGAGCCAAACCAAGGGTACGAGCATGAGCCACAACAAGTTTAAACACAAGAAGAAACCTCGCTTCTCGCACTATTAGCACAAATGATGGCCGACCAAGCTCAATTCCAAAAAGAAAATCGACTAATGATAGAAAAGATGGAACAAATGTTTGAGAAAAGATTTGATGAACTTCAAGAGCATAGCATGATGCTTGAGCGACAACTTTTGCAACAAGAAAGTTCATCTAATTTTCAAGAGGAGATTTCATCACATCCGGAGGAAGGACACATTGAATTATCTAAAGTCATTGCCCTCATAAGCAAAGAATGCCTAGAGGAACCTCAACAAGCACCAAAGGTTTCATTTCCACGCATTGAAGATGTTGATGGGGTTTTCAAAGAAAGTGAGGGTACAAATATGCAAAACTCGGGTAAAGAGATGGATAATTTCTTATCTTGTGAGGAACAAACATTTTGCGAAGTTGAAGTATTTGAAGTTGATGTAGCTAAAGAACCTTTTACGCCTACAATGATCTTTAATTGGGGAGATGAGCTAAATGAAAAGAGTATCACGGAAAAGGTGGAAATCCCCAAGAAGAGAAGAAGGAAAAGAAGAAGAAAAGGGAGAAAGCGCAAAGGTCCTAGAGCAAGGAGCAAGAGAAAAAAAGCTATGGAATTACCAAAGGTAAGGGATGACCTTGATGGAGGCAATGGTAAGCTCGCAAATGGCGCACAATCGAAGCCTCCAAACAACGAAAAGTTCAAAGAGATGCGCGCGCAATCAATGCAAATTCTAAAGCGCGGTGACCCATCTTTCACTCCTTACAAGGACGCAAAGAATCCTTGAAGAATATTATTTTGCACCGCTTGAGAATGGATCCTAGCAAAGGACTTCTCAAGTGTGTTTCTTGGAAAGAAGATGCGGCTTCATCGTAGCCAAGACGTAAACTAGGCTAGTAAGTATCTTGTTCACTTATTCAATTCAAGAATGTGTGATGAATGTGAAAATGTCATATTATGCTTACGTAGTTTGTTATTCATGTTTGTGATTCTTTTAGCACTTAAATGCACTTAACTTAGTTCACCCTTAAATTGTGTGTTTTGACATGTTAAAATATTAAATGTGGGGTGGTTAAGTTAATTTTGTAAGATATAGGCATTTTGAGATCAAAAGAAAGGTTTTCGGTGAAGTTTAGTATAAAAATGCAATTGCCCAAGTCACTTTGTCCCTGCTCGAGTCACCTTTGGGTCACCCGAGTCATTTTTGACTCGCCCAAGAATTTCGACTCTGAGCAAGTGACTCGGGCGAGTCAAAATTGTGGTCACCCGAATCACTTTTGACTCGACGTAAATTTTAAAAAAATGTGACTCGCCCGAGTCACTTTTCAGCTGTACCCAAGTTAAAAAATTGTAAATAATTAATACAAAAATAAAAAATCCAAAATCTAGACTCCAAAACTTTGTTTTAGATGAAAATATTAAAATGCCTAATAAACTCATTCACACTTATTTTCATTATCTATTTAAATAAGTTTTAGAACCTTTATCAGCTTCTCTGAATAGGGATTATATACATAACAAGAAGAATGAGAGAATAAAACTAATAACCCAACATAGAAGCAAGATTCAAATAAGGCTCGCAACATGATAGACATCAGAAAATGCTATATTAGGAGTAGAAATAGAATTAATTCATGCTATTGGCATGGAAGTTTCATTGGTAGTCATTGCTGATTTCTAAAGAAGAAGACAGAAACTTGATGGATAAAGAGAAACTCTAATTCTTTTTATTCATTATCAAAAAATTGCTAGAAAAAACAATAAAAATAAGTTTGTATTGAAAACGACATGAAAACATAAAAAAATTGAAACTAACTAAAAGAAAGGCTCAAAAAACTATTAATTATTTGGCTCGTATCAGATGACAATGTACCTAATATTAATGTATGCAACCCCAGATGATTGTGAAACCAAAGCCTCCCCGAACATGACTTACAGACTACAAGCTGGAGGTTAAGTTGGCCGCAAATAATTTTTCATTGTGGCACCTATGGATTAAAGATCGATTCGATTGTTCTCATACTTATTCTGATGAATGAATCATACTGTAACCCTTGCATTATTGACTTATATGCAACCTTACAATGAGGGAAGACAAAATCAGTGCAATAAGGGGAAAATGACATTTCTTAGAGGTTTCAAATCGACCTTCATATCAACCAAAAGGCGTGGCTAAAAATCAAGTCCGAAATCAATGGATCCATCATTGGTTTATTCGCCATAGCATTATTTTACGGCGTAATTTTTTTATTGGATCTTTCTGTTAAATTGATGGTAGTTCATATTAACTTTTAATATTTTCCCAGTAATAATTGGATCTTGCCATTGTTTTGACAATTCCAATAGTACACATATTTTGTCAATTTGGTGGTAGTGTTGATCTTTCCTTGAGTATACACAATGGTAAGATAAATATTTACGTTTTATATCTAGGGACCTTTCATATATTTCTTATATTTAAATTGCAAGGGTTCTTATTAGCACTGTTACAAGTGAAGCCACAAAATTATTTCAAAAATGCCCTTAAAGGTTATTTAAAACCAAGCTTTCACACATTAATTTTTAAACCAACATAAATAATGGGAAAAGATTATAGGGAGACAACTAAAGCTTTGTAAGACAGAGGAACAACATCTCAGCCGTTGATTTTTATTAATCCAAATGATGAAATTAAAAGTAAAAAAACCTCTAAATCCAACCGCCCCGTGTTTTTCAAAAATTCAACCGCCAACTTTAATAGAACTAACTTTAATCTCAACCGTCATATTAATCAAATCAACGGTTGAGATTTTGTCCAACCATCTTACAAATATTTAATGTCCTCCTGAAACTTAATCCTAAATAATGTTTATTTAAGATCATATTTAATTTGTCAATAATAGTGAAAGGTTCTAGGAGGACATACATCTTTTAGTAAGACGGAAGGACATCATCTCAGCTGTTGATTTTTATAAATCTAATAGTTGATATTGGTAACCGTCAATCACTAACCGCCCGTGTTTTTTGCATATCCAACCACCCAATTAATAAAAAATCAACTTTAATCTCAACCGTCGAATTAATCAAATCAACGGCCAAGATTACGTCCTTATGTGTCACAAAATTTGCATGTCTCTCTAGAACCCAACTCGCAATAATATACCTGCTTAATTAATTCTTATCTAACTTTATTTCACATTTGTGTATGCACACCAATTGGTGTGCGTAAAGTACTAACTTATTTAGTTGATTTAAACAACTGTTTAGTCCATGGAGAAACTAGCTACAATTATTCATGCTTTTTCAACTTGACAACAAATTGGATTATAGGAAACCTTAAAAGCATTTAACTCTTCGTGTACTCATTGGCAACATATCTTATCACTAATTTAGACGGCAGGATTACTAAACATGTGATTTCGTCCAATCATAAGCAACATGTTGCTAATTTGACCCCAAACATCATTAAAAACACTTATTAGGGCTATCAATGCTACTTGCAACTGATTGATAAAACACACATGAAATAATGTGAAATAAACAATAAGTTCTTATAGCTGATTTGCTACACGCTCTTATGACAAAGTCAATCAAACAATGTTCCACTCCCAACATATCACATCCATATGTGTATAAACAATACTTAAGAGGCCATCACAAAAGCTTTTAGAAGGTACGTGTCGTTACATCAAAGGAAGCTATGATAAACTTAAATTTAGAAGAAGAAAAGAAACTATTTAGTGAATGGGTTAGCACCAGTTTGCAATAGTCGGTTTGATTGATTGCAAGCTTAATAATTGAGACACATCATGGAGGGTCATTAGGTTTTTTAGACTAACGCTGACGAATGATATTTGGTAAAACTATTAATTAACTAAAATCCAAACTAAGTAACCATACTAATAATTTATATATTAAATTTTTTAAAAGTTAAAGATTGGCCTATTGATTTACTGAACAACTTATTAAAACACAAAGCATCTCATTTTTTACCAATAATAATCTAAGAAATAAGATTTAAATAATAAATTATCAAACACAATCATCTCATGATTTTACAAATCCTACATCTCAATTTATTTAAAAGTTAAAATTAAATTTTGTTCATATGTTTTGCGAATAAATCATCTTATAATAATAGTAAGTTACTTTTGATTGGACTTAATTGAAAACGAATAATTTTGTGAAATAAGAATAGTCATGCAAAAAATAAATTTAATTACCATTAAGCAAATATCACTTTGTCGATCGTGATAAGTTAGTGCATTTTGTTTGCACGTGCAAAAATTTAGGATATATCTACTTTACCTTACATCAAAAGCAACTATTTATTTAATTTTGATATATTTTTTTAATAATAAAAATATACCATTACAATATTGTATCATGATGTTTTAAAAGTGGCAATCAAATTGTAAGCAGGTAAGCCACATTAAGTGGCCAAGTTCAAACATCTAATCAAGCAATATCTTTCGTTTAAAGCATCAAACGAGATTTATCCATGTGAAGTGCGAAGCCCGGTGTTCCTCCTTCACCGAAAAATATTGTAACATTCAAACTTTATTTCATAATCGGAGAAAAACTCCTCTAGTAACAATATGCTTCTTTAATAATGTCAATGCGGAGAACTGAAAGTAGTTTTGAAGGAGCCGAAAGGAGAGACGACAAGTACAAACAGTATCACATTTACAAGCATTCCACACGTAAAGGGGTACATGCATTGGTTCTCATTATATCTTTTAGACATTTAATTATTAGCAACGTTCCATGATAAATAAAGCGGCTTTAAAAATAAAATATGACAAATAGTTAAAAATATATTTGCTGCACTTTAGACCTTCATTGTCCTTTCATGCACATGCTTAGGGGCGTGCATGGTGTTCTAGACAGGCACTGTTTTTGCTTTAACAACCAATGCAATCAACCTTTTACCAAAAAGGCTCACCAACTTACACAAAATACGTTTTGTTAAATGCATTGGTATAGATGCATGGTCTTACACCTGGATTGGATTTTGATAGGCCATAGTAAGTCCATATATCTGACCGAACAGGCGAAAGTCATTCCAACTCTCGCAACGTTGGATGTCTCTTCAAATGACTTTCAGCTTATGATCTAGCCAACCGAAAAGGACTTGGTGGTAGATCAGATATATACGATTTGTCGATCCCTGTATTACATAAATTAAATACACTATTTATGTAATATTTACATTTACAAGTGATTCATGTTATATATGTATTAACACTACTCTGGCACATTAATGCAAAAATGAATTTGATTTCAAGACATTTGAGATCAACTGTCAGAGAATAAATCACAAGGGAGAAAAAAAATCAGAATTTCATATAGGCATGGAGGTAGGGTTCGGCAATGGGCCGGGTCGGGCCGGGTAGGGTGGGCTTTTAGAATTTTTTGCATACCCTTTGAAGGCTTTAGGTCCGGGTCGTTGAAAATTTTGAAGCCCTAATGGTCCCCATAGGGCCGGATAAATAAAAGGGTCCAACGGGTTGGGTAGGGTCGGCCCTTCGTGGCCCTTCTTTTAAGGGTCGAATCGGGTCAAAATATATCAAAAAAGTAATATAGTTTTTTGAATTTTTTTATTAATTTGATATATTAGTAAATTTGTATAACTTTTCTCATACATTATTAATAAATTATATTAAATTTTGATCATTTTCAATTTATATATGAGAAATAAAAGTGTATTTAATAATATAGTTATGATAGGGTAAGGGCTAAATAAGGGTGGGTAAGGGCAGGGTCAAAGGGCCGGTATAAAGGTCGGGTCAGGGCTCTTTTTTCTTGACCCTTACCCTGCCCTAAAGCTTTAGGGCTGGCCGAGAAAGGGTCAACTTCAGGGTCGGATAGGACTAGGGTCGGGTAGAGTCAGGGCCGCCCCTAGGGCTTTTTGACCCACGGGTCAAATGATGATCCCTACATGGAAGCTATACCACTTATGGGCATGATGGTACATAATTTATATAAATCTTCACCATTTGCGGTAGTTTTAGAAATAACAAAATGCATTTATCCATAACAATAAATATAAGCAGAGGAGCCACAAGAAATGACGACCATTTTCCAAATCATTAATGATGAAAATGCCTTTGAAAGAGAAGAAAATAAGTCACAAAAACAGGTCATTAATGATCACTCGAGTCGCAAACTCTTATACCTTTTGACACCTTTTACATGAAGCAATCATCCAGTTCTCTAGTTAAAGTGGCAGCTCAAAGATGGTGAAATTTTCATTATCATTTGTGACAATGTTCTTAGTACAAACTCAATTTCTAATTCAAGTTCTTTTTAGTATATTGTTTGATATAAAATTCATGTGTAACAATAGTCAACCAATTTGAGGGGTTATTAGTTAATATTTTTGATGATTGTTGTTGTATGATTATTTCATGTGTACTTAATTAGAATTCTTTGTATTAATTACGTTCATATGTTTGTTTAAAGAAGCCTAACGGTGAACTATATGTTAAGATGTCTAGCATGCATGATGCTTGTTTATTTTCAATTTAATAAAGCCTAACGGTGTATCTATAATTTAATTTATTCAAGTTACTATCAAACTTCTTGAGAACTTAACAATTCATAGAAGATAAGGATTGATAAGAATTGATACTTCTCGCGCGTATTTCACTTGCACACTTTTTGCACTTGAATCTTGTTTGTTTTTAATTACTTTGTAAAAGAATTGATATTTTTCATGTGTATTTCTGATTAATTATTTAATCATTCGAATGCACGGAATACTTTGAAAGGTTGCACACAAAAATCTAGTCAATTGCTGAAAAATGTGCAAAAGTGCAGAAAAATGTAGAAATCTGGCCAAGGCATTTCACTCGGGAGAGTGAAAAAGTTAACTCGGACTAGAAAAAGTTCACTCGCCCGAGTGGGTGATCATCAGCTGTACATGACCCCAGAACATCTTCACTTGTGAAATGGGCACATCCAAAAGCTCGTTATATTTAGCGTTTATTTTAACGGTAAAAGATAATGAAACAATGACGAAGTGGTTCAATTAAATTATATTTAACTTAAATTTTTTTCAAAGGGTAGGTTCTTAAAAAATGGACTATTGAATGGTGGTTTTCGACATAAAATTACTTTAAAAGTCCTCTCGAATCCCTATTCGTGAAACTTACTAAAATATGGTCATGAATATTTTCAATAAATAAATTAAATATGGGGAGGTTAAATTCTATAATTTATTAAGTCAATCAAAGCTGCAACTCCTAAGACCTTGACAGTTAATTTGTATTATAAACATATAGTGAAAGGTTCTAGGAGGACACACATCTTTTAGTAAGATGGAAGGACATAATCTCATCCGTTGATTTTTATCAATCCAGCGGTTGATATTGATAACAGTCAATCACCAACCGCCCGTGTATTTTGCAAATCCAACCGCCCAATTAATTAAAAACTAACTTTAATCTCAACCGTCAAATTAATCAAATCAATGGTCAAGATTACGTGCTTATGTCTCACAAAATTTACATGTCTCTCTAGAACCCAACTCTAAACATATATACCTTTTTATCTTTAGAATTGTTTCAACGATATTTGTACCCATACATATACCCGTATTCTTATCCTACCCATACTAATACGGCCGTACCAATATCCGTACCCTTGCTAGAAATAAAGTATTCAAAAAGATAGAATTTTACTAAAATTTGTAACAAGTAATCAAATTTTATTATTAAACATCTATCCTATTTATAAAGTAGGAATGATGAATTGAAGATTGTTTTGAAGCTACAATTTATGTTTCCAAAATACACTTCAACAGGGAAAACATCAAGAAAGACACTCAAATATTTGTAAGATCGTAAGACACGATATCATTCGTTGATTTAAATTAATCCTAAGATTAAAAATAAAAAACATCCGAATCCAACAGCTGTGTGTTTTTCGCAAATTCAACCGCCAACTTTAATTTTAATCGTTTGATTAATCAGATCGATGGTTTTAAATTTGTCCTCATATCCTATATTAAACTGATGTCTTACATGATCTTCACCCCTTCAACACTAATCAAACTAGTGTTTATGCACATATAATATGTGCGTGTAAATTTTATTATATATTTACACATAATATTATGTGAAATAGGGTTTTAGTAAATAAATATTTTATCAAGGGTAAAACTGGAAAATGAAAAGTGGCTTCAAAAAATAACTTCTAATAGCACCCTTTGTGCTTTATTAATAGCATAGATTTACTCAAAAACTTATTTTACTTTAATACTTATTAACATTTATGAAACATCAAATACTTCTTCACATATTATGTGGAACAGTTAACTATTATAGGGGAAATATGAATAGATGATATGATATACACATGTAAACTATACAGAGTTTTACTTCATGATGGTGCTAATTACTGAATCTGAACCCAGTGAGCAACACTCGGAACATCTTGGTGCACCATAAATAGAAAGTAGAATCCTGGAGGTGCCAATACACCAGATTTTGGAGTCATTACGGAGACCTCATACGTGTTCTCCCCAAGGTTAAGAATTTCTCCTCTAGTCAAAACCAATGACCTTTGATTCATTGAAAAAGAATGAGTAGTAAAGGTTGGAGCCATCATTATCACATCTATCTGATCCATGTTCACTGGTCCGAGGATAGTGAACCTTACTTTGATAGATTGTGCATATTCTACCCGAGTTTGTGAAACTGGTAGAAGAATGGTGGGTCGGAGGTTCTTTACCCCTGTGTCCAAGTAAGATGGTGAGAAAGTGTCCAAGCTCACCTCTGTGGGGAACTTCACGTTGTCAAATTCATAATGGGCATGAGGGTTGCTTCCACCGACAAGTACTCGACCATCGCGGAGGAGGATGGCAGTTGAATGGTACATTCTAGCAATTTGAGCGGGGTTTTGAGTTTCAAACCTCGACCCAAGTACATGTTCAGGATGGTAGAGAACAGGGTTCAAGACTGCATCATCAGCTGACTCCCATCCTCCTGGGATGGCCGTGTATGTTTTTACTACCACATTATTGTTGTAATCTAGTAAGATGGCACGATTGTTGGCAAAGATGAAGATGTTCCCATCAGTGTTTAGAAATGTGAAGGGATAGAGATTATTCTCAATCCCCCTGTCATTCGTTTCTGATAGAAATGGTAAACTGTAGAGGTCCCCAAAAGAATTTTTAGGATAAAATTCGAAGTTGAACTGGCCATGACCACCAATGATTATTTCCTCACCTGAAGGCAAAATTTGAACAGATCCATACCATCGTTGTGCCAAGAGTGCATCCCTCTTTTCCTCCCAATCACACCCATTTGTACAAGGGTCCATAGTTCGAACCACTTTTGATCCAGCCCCGTTGCCTCCTGTTTGAACAAGACTTCCTTGAGGATTTACTGATCCGGATGAGCACCATACATCAGTTAGAATCATTAGAGGCCGGACTGTATTGGTCTCTACATTGTACTCAACAGAATGAGCTGAGCAGTCAGTGGTTGCAGGGACTTTAGCTGGATCGCATTTGGATGTGGGAAGCATGATCTGAGATTGTCTGAAATCTTCACGATCGAATATGATGACTCTATCATCTGTCAGAAGTTGCATGTGCATGGCCGACACTCCTCCCTTTGCTAACACTGTTTCCCAGGCGGCTAATAAAACTACAAACAAGAGCCAACATCACTCTAGACTTCTGATTCGACATTGTTGAGAGTTTTTAAGTTCGATTTGGTCTATAAAATACAACTCTTAACATATTTATAATGCTTAATGAACAAAGATTACAATAAATGATTTAGTCAGAACAGCTATTTGATACTTACCAATTAAAAACAAGTTAAACTATTTCAAAGGATGAACACATGGAGTGCGACTAAGCAAACAACATATCGAAATAGTCAAATTGCCAGATTTTATAACTTGATCAACGAACCTTTGATTTACCTCTAGACTTGGTTAGGGCTAACAGATAGTAAAAAAGTGATGTTTAGGGTTGCTACCATTCCACAAGTCTCCACTGTCAGAAGTTAATACATATATCAGCTAGTGTTTGTAATAGGCCAATACTTAAGACTTTGGTAAGGGGTTGTGCAAAGGTTTGATACTTTTTTTACTGCAGTGTTGTTTTGAACAGATTAAAATTTATTAAAGAAATAAAGGAGTAGGAGTACACGTTTTCAATTAATATTATATAGGAGATGTCTTTACTATACAATAATATATGACTTATTCCTGATGGTGGGTTGAACGTCAAGCAGAAATCTTTTAACCAATATTTAGTAAAGTTAAAACTTAATCGTCGTGCTTATCCATTTCAAAAACTTCAACTTTAAATTAAATGCAGGGTATCGAGTTGAGGTACTCGATCAAGTTGTATAAAATGAAAACCAAATCCTGCTTTACAATATATTTTATCAAGAAACACTAGCCTATCTCATTTCGAAGTCCTTACTCCTTTATTTATATATATTACAAGACTTCGTCACACCTTACTTGTGGTAGCATATTAACCATTAAAAAACAAACTCAAACACAACTTTCATATAGTCTGTCATTTAAAGGTTAGAGAGAAGCATTCAAATACTTGGAGACATTTTTTATGATTCAAAAGCTATCAGTTGTGACGCTCAGGTATCATTTATTAGTCCTAGTTGAACAGTTGCAATTAATGGCTACTATATACAACCTCTCTTGGGAGAAATTGTCATGGTCCTTTTATTGATCTTTTGGACAATATCCCCCTTTCCATAGCTAGTTGTTGGGAATATCCATGATTGTGTCATTGAATAGAAACTTAGAAGGGAAGGAATAGGAATGAGCAAATTAGGAAGGATAGGTTGCATAGAATATCAGTATATATAATTAGGGAATGTATCATGTGGAACCCCCCCTTTTCATGGATCCATGGATCCCCCTTTGCAGCCGTTGATTGCATTTACTGTTTGCATTTTGTGTGCACCAGATTGTGCCACGTGTTTGCATTCTTGAAATGCACACGTGAGTTGCACATGACAAATGCACACGTGAGTTGCACATGCTCATTAATGCGCTGGCACAATCTGGTGCGTCCAAAATGCAAACAGTAAATGCAATAAACGGCTGCAAAGGGGGATCCATGGATCCATGAAAATGGGGGTTCCACATGATACAACCCCTATATAATTATGTGTCAGAGATTAGTCTTTTGGATGCCTTATTATGTATTTTTCATACAACAATATATTCATTATATATAAACATTGACATTGACATGTGAGTTTCTCCGTGACTAAATGTGGAATCACTCATCAAGGGTTAACTCGATAAAAAAAGCAAAAGCTATATATAGTGCCAATTAAGGAAACCAACCAAGTTCGATTTTTGGTAAGCCCATGTTATGCGTTCTGCGGGGTAGGATATATGGGATATATAAACAGTTTTGCAGTACACCTCGATAACGAAGCCTTTTTGACTAAAATGTCCTCTATTTTAGCCTTTTCGGTAAATTTTGGCCTAATGGCATTTTGCTAACCCATGGGCCAAAAGATTCCAAAATAGGGCGACGCTTGGGAATGGGGCATTTTCATCTTTTGGGGCTTACCGTGGCCTGGTACTCCCGACTTTTCTCATAAATAAATGCTATGCGTATGAAATTTCTCCACACCTTAACCAATTTTAACAAATGTATAACATTCAATTACAATCAATTCATGAGAATCCTAGAGTTGTATTAACTGTCACTCATAAAAAGTTTCAACTTTTACAATAATATTAATTTACTGTGATGAAATTTTATTGCACAAGCATGAGCTACCCCACACTTAATATTTTGCTTAGTCCCGAAACAAATGCAAACAATTAAAGGTTTGGAAGCTTCTCTCGTGTGAAGGTAGTCCGCACGCTCAATTCCCATTCGAAGAAGAGTCCAAGCCTCCTATATGCTCACCTATCAAAGTAAACTCATCTAAGGATTAGTGAAAAATATAATCATGAGTTTATAATGCGTTAATGATCACAATCGAGCATAACCAACGGTTCAAAAAATGTTTTGAGATTATATAGCATGTTGTTTGGAAATCAAACACTATCTTAAAACAATCATATGCAAGTACCACAATTCATGAAAATGTTTAAAATCCATGATAACAAAGAACACAAGTCTAACACAAAGAACATGATAATAAATCCATGAGTTTGAAAACACAAGAAAGAAACTTAATGCAACCATTCAAGGTTTATAGTCTTCTAGTCCGATCACTTCTTGTGCCTCCTTTTGAAGAACTTGGAGAACCGAGGCGGTGGTTGTGGAGCTTCGTCTTCCTCCTCTTAATCCTCTCCTTCTTCATTCTCCACTTGCGCATTCTCCTCTTCTCCTCCTCTTTCGGACCCTTGGTACTCAAAAGGGTTAGGCGGTTGCGGCTTATAATAGCTAGATGGGTGAGGGTAATGATTGTATGGGGAAGGAGGATCCACCCAACCGGAGTAGTTGTTTTGGGCATAGAGGTTGTGAAGATTGCTCGCTTGCCACGTGTTATATCAATCTTGTCGAAGCGAGCCATGATCGAATCATATCCACGCCCATATACATAATCCATAATCCATTGGTGGCGGTACATAGCTTGAGAAGGGTTGAGCATCGGAGAATTACTCGGTTGGAGGAGGTAGTGGCACATAAGAAGGTTCATGGTGATGGGCAAAACCGGGTGAAGGTGGAGCATGAAATTGCTCCTCATCGTCATCGTCATCATCTTCATTCGCATTATCACCTTCACCCGCTCCTTTACCCTCATCTTCATCGTCAAAGATCCCCTTTCTAGCCTTACGATTTTTCTCCCTTTCCTTGTTCCTCTTTGGATCAACGTCCCTCACCACCCATTTCAAGTCTTTATCTATCATATGCATATTTGTCAAAGTCTTGAAGTTGAGAGCCTTCTTCGCTAGGGGAGTTCCATAGTCGAGGAGGAAACCAAAGCTTTTGGCGATGTGCGTGACAATGGGTCCTCCCAAGGCACGCCCCTTCCATTTGGCTTGTAAAACCGTCTCAAATTGGATGGTGAACGCGTTCATCACATCAATCCCCCTATTCCTATCAATCAATATCATCACATCAAGATCTTGTGTATTCACCTACGTACACCCATCCAACCGAATATGGAAGTTCAAAGATATCAACAGATGAATAATCTTCCACTCCATTGAGTCAATCATATTTGCCGGTTGAGGAGACACAAAACATGAAGATTTCTTTGTTATAGTACTCCCAAACATATCCCTAACCCTTTACGAGTAAGACACAACTCCGGTCTCCCGTGTTGAACCAATGATCCTATTGAACTCCCTTCTATTTAACAACCATGCCCTTCCAACCAAAATAAACCTCAAACAGTTAACATACCTTATTCTACCACCATCCACTAAGAGGTCTATATTCCTATACTCCCATTCGGCCTTGAATGCAGACATAAATTCTAAGACCAACCTCTCATAGGTACCTGGATCATTATCCAACAAAGAACCAAGATTGTTATGCTCTAGCATTTCACGCACTTTTCCTAACAATTCAAGTCTTTCTAATGTAGGAATATCCGGATAAACGGAAGTCTTTACCTTGAAAGTGGACAACCGAGCATAATGGAAATATAATTATCATCCTCAAAAGATAAAGGCTCACCAAAAGGATATGGATGTTGTTCTTGAGTGGGCACTGCCACAGTTGCCCTCTCATTCTCTTCTTCCTTTGGAGATTTTGCCTTTGTCTTTGGACGATGAAGCTTTTCCTTTGCCTTTCTCAAGTAGACTTATGTCAATTGGCCATTCTTGGAGCTTTGGTTGTCCTCTTCCTTGCAATTTCTTATCCTTCCCCATGGAGCTGGTGAGTGGTGGTGTTGAAGATGTGTGTTTCGGATTTTTAGGCTAATGAGTGAATTGATACACAATTTTGGTATCAATTCGAAGCTCTTTCATGAGAAAAGATCAATGGAACAAATGGATTGAAATTCAGACAAGAGTAGAGTGAGATATGAGGATTTGAAGTTTTGAGCTTTAGGGTTTTCAAAGGAGGAGATAGATGAAAATTGATTTTTGAGATGTGTGTTGGGGAAGAAGGGAGGTGGTGGACCGAACCACTTGGTTCAATCGACTAACCCGCGCATGTCATCCCAGGTGACTCGGTCAAGTCAATTGGCAAGAAAAAGTGACTCGGTCGAGTCACTTTTAAAGCTAGGATATTATCGACCAGAAATTGAATCAAGCGAGTCAGACTGTTGTAGGGTGACCTTTTGACTCGGTCGAGTCACTTTTGTTGGCAATTTCGAACGATTTGGTTAAGTCTTGACCGAGTCAAAATAGTGACTCGGTCTGTCGAAATAATGACTCGGTCGAGTCAAATGTGAGTCCTGAAGAGCTATGAGCGAGTTAAGTGTGACTCGATCCTGTGCAAAGTGACTCGGTCAAGTCAAATGCACAGATCATAAAGGTATCGAGCAAGTCAAATGTGACTTGAGCTCTTGTAAAAGTGACTCGATCGAGTCACTTGCACAGTGCTGAGCGGGGTTGAGAGAGTCACTTTGACTCGGTCTCCTCAAAAGTGACTCGGGCGAGTCTCTTTTGTACCTAAATTCCGACCTTTTTGCTCATTACTTGCCACAACTTGCAAAATCAACATGAATTCCCTCTACAATAGGTCCCTACATATAGGTTTTTAAGCTTTAAGGCAATCCAAGGATCATTCAAGCACAAAACACACCCTACACCTAGTCCAATGATAATTAATATGAGAAGATCATCATATTATCTAAGTATGCTTTGCAAGTTAGGTTCATTGGCATAGAAATTTGCTAGCCTAATTTAACGTTTTGTCAAAGACGTAGCCGAATCTCCTACTCAATGATGCACTTGAAAAGTTCCATTTCTCCTCTCAAGTGATTTCCTTTCTTTTCTCAAGTGGCATCATTGAGTTTGAACTTGGCAAGCTCCATTCCCTTTTAGTCCCGTGATAAGTCTTGATGCGGTGCCTATTTACTTTGAAGGTAACACCCTCATTGTTCAATAATTCTACGTGGCCATCATCAAAGACTTTAGTAACTTCAAATGGTCTTGACCACCTAGACTTTAGCTTGCACGGAAATAGTCTTAGCCTTGAATTGAAGAGAAGCACATAATCTCCCTTCTTGAAACACTTCCTAGTGATCTTCTTGTCATGCCACCTTCTGGTTCTTTCCTTATAAATTTTAGAGCTTTCATAGGAATCCAAACGGATTTCCTCAAGCTCATGGAGTTGAAGCTTCCTCTTTAACTTCAAATGGTCCTTACCACCTAGACTTTAGCTTGCCCGGAAAGAGTCTTAGCCTTGAATTGAAGAGAAGCACATAATCTCCCTTCTTGAAACACTTCCAAGTGATCTTCTTGTCATGCCACCTTCTAGTTCTTTCTATTGAATTATAGAGCTTTCATAGGAATCCAAACGGATTTCCTCAAGCTCATGGAGTTGAAGCTTCCTCTTTTCTCCCACTTTGTTCAAGTGAAAGTATAACTTTTTGATTGCCCACATAGCCTTATATTCCATCTCTACGGGGAGATGGCATGACTTTCCATAAATTAGCCTATATGGGGACATGCCAATAGGTGTCTTGAAAGCGGTCCTATAAGGCCATAAGGCTTCAACTAGCTTCATCGACTAATTTTTTCTCGAGCTACCTACGATCTTCCCTAAAATTGACTTGATTTCACGGTTGGAGACTTCCACTTGCCACTAGTTTGAGGGTGATAGGGAGTTGCAATCTTGTGGAAGATTCCATACTTCTAGAGCATGACTTCTAGTTGTTTTTCCTTTAAGTGGTTTCATTATCACTTATAACGTTTCTAGGTGTCCTAAATCTCAGAAATATCACTTTCTTGAAGAGTTTCGACACCACCTTGGCATCAGAAGTTGGGGCGGCTATGGCTTCTACCCATTTGAATACATAATCAACCGCTACAAGAATGTATTTGTTTTCATACGAAGATGGGAAAGGCCCCATGAAGTCAATGCTTGATAGCGCGTCGTTGTGCACTGCAAATCTAAATTTATATTCCTACTTAAAACAAGTATAGTAGTAAGCAGGGTCGAACCCAAAGGAAAATAATCTAGTCTAGGAATTAATCTACTAGCTAATCTACTCCTATCAGGGGGTTTGGTTGGAAAATTGTTTGTAAACTAAAACTAAAGATTTGACTACTGAATGAGAAATCACAGTTCAGGGAATCTCGTTGCAACTAGTAATCATAGATCAGACACGTTCTAAGCTACTGAATTATAGTAGTTCTAATTAGATAGTCCCGCTAGGGTTGTTACCTAATTCTAGTTCTATCCTCTATTACCCGCTAGAGTCTCAAGAAGATGTAACAATAACCTAATCAAACTAACACAATAGCTCCACCGTTAGGCTTTACTACTATGTCAATCCAATTAGATATCATGCAATTGCTATAAACCTAAGTTTACCGCTAGGCTGAGTTAAGCAAATAACAATACATGCAATTAAAGCAAAGAACAGAATTCAATAGATTAAAACTTGCTATTCAACAGTCTCATACAATGTTGCAACTCAATTCTCCAAACTGTAGGGAAATTTAGCTACTCATGCAAAACATCATAACAAAATAAAAGACTAAAACTGAGTTCGAAGAGTTATCAATTTCTGAAGACTAAAGCTGAAGCCTTGTTGCAATTCTCCACCCTCAGCTCTGGAATTCTCGCCGTCTGACGCGCGGTTTTTGGGCGTATTCATGGAACACTAATCCTAATCACGCAAGTCAAACAATATTTATAACCTAGGTGACCTAGGGTCGAACCCAAGAGAAGAGGTGATAGTTAACTAATTGAGAATTACCTAAGCTTGCCTAACATAAAAGAGTTTGGGGGATTGGTAGATTTAAGTTTGATGGATTTTAATAACAAGAAAGAAAAGTGATCAAGGACTTCTACTTCACCCCTAGGACATAGGAGAGTTAACACACTCAATTTACTAGCACAAATCACAACTAGTTTGAATTCTTATGACTACGCATCATCCTTCCAAGTTCAACCATCGTTCCATCCTTGGAGATTAGATGACGCGCTAAAAGGTTTTGGTTCTCAACCCATCGGTCTATTGAACCATGTGGAACTCAAGTGCACAACCTCAAGCTCTCACTCTATTGGAAAGGCACTCAAACTCAACACCAAACCTAGCCTATCACTAAGAGGAATTGTCGCTCTCGCGCACAATTGACTCTCAAAGCAACATTGATATAGTTACTAACATCCTAGGGTTCAATCGTCATCAAATCATAGGAAGTTAATTCACTTTGACACACTTAGGCATTTCATCAAACACTTGGCATGCATCATTATGAACAAGTAACTACAACAATTAAGATTCAACTAAAATGTAATTCAAATGCATAGAAAGAGTATACAAACATCATCCAAATCCTAGGGGATCCATATGATCCCCAATCACATGAACAACTACTCACACATAACTACAAATATACACAAAGTATTCAAAATGGAAATAAACAACATGATAACAAAGAGAGATAGAAAAGCTTAGGAGATGTTGATCTTCAAGCCTTCATCTTCACTTCATCATCATCTTTGATCCAAGGACTTCTTTAGATGTATGAATATTTGAGCTTCCAAGGATCCTCCAAAAAATGGCTTAGAATCCTATTTATACCATGGAGTAAAATCTGGGTTTTTAGACTCCTAGGCCGAGTAGTATCTTCCTAGGGCCGAGCAAAATGAAGTTATTTCTTGGTTTGCTCGGCCGAGCAAAATTCAAAGAGGATTTGCAGATTTTTTCTAAGTGTGAAATTTTGCTCGGGGAGAGGAGAATTTCTGCTTGGGGAGAGGAGAATCTGCTGAGTGTATCAACCATGATACATTGCTCGGCCTAGCAAATTTTACTCGGGGGAGCAAACTATTTTGGCTCTTTTTGTGCACTTTAATCTCCATTTTTGCTCTCTTTTGCACTTGATAGCTCCATGGTTATACTTCTTGAATAAATCCTAAAATAAGCATAAGAAGTATCAATTCTTTCATAAATTAATCGAAAACAAACAAGAATCAAAGGTAGGATGCGTTCAAATGTTAGTATATTTGCACGCTATCAAAACACCCCACACTTAATCCTTGTTCGTCCCGAACAAGTAAGTACATATATGATGAAGTATGAATGCTCAAAATATATGAAAGCGTCAATGAGCTAGCAATTCATAAGGATGTGAAGATCATGCAACAATCATCCTAGCATTTTCTAACTTGAAGTCCTAAGAAATTAAATGCAAGTTACAACTACTCCTAACTCACTTTCGTAGGCATCACGGATGCATTTAGCGTATGTATCAAGCCTTTAAACCCCTAGGCTGCCCTAGTGGACGAGTTATAGTCTCGTGAGAGTTTTCCAAGAGGGAGTACTCACAAATCCCATTCACAATCATCCATTTAACAATGCATACCAATCAAGTGTTTGCTAAGCAAGAGTTAGTCATTTTAATGCTAAAAAAGATATGGAATTGTGCATTTCACTCATGTCACACAACTTTTCAAGAATCATGTCATTCTTCACGTGCAAACATTCGAAGCCTTGCACCTTAACTAGCAATCACCAAATTCACCGTTTTACTACATTTCAATGCATAAATCGTAAAGAGAAATTTAGCGCACATAATGTATTGTCTAATCAATCACCTATGCTTGCTAGGGCAAGTCCATAGGCTCATGATTTAAAACTCATTCTCATGTATTTGACTAGATGCCATAATCGAGAAGAGGAAGAGGAGTCTAGACAAAAATTTGTGAATCATGCATAGAATTTTCACTTGCTTATGCATAAAATGTGAGGGTCATCCCTTAGACTATTCAACCAAGCAAATGCACAACCTCAACTTGCAAACATACTCTTAACAAGCATAGGGCACAAAGTCAAGAATTAATGGGGTCTAGCATTCTAGCTTCTCTTTTATTTCTTATACATTTTTTTGCTTATTCAAGTACTTTCGAGGGGGAACTTACCTTCCTAACCCCGGCACTTGAATAACTTTTTTTCTATTTTTTTTTGAGTTCATGCAAGTACTTTCAAGGGGGAACTTACCTTCCTAACCCTCGGCACTTGCATAACGCTTATTTTTCTATTTTGAGCAAGCTATGGTGTCAACCCCACACTTAAAACTTGGCAATGTGTCCAATTAGCAAAAGTTTAGCACATAAGCAAGCAAAGGAGATACACAAACTAAGCGATTAGGCTAAAGTCACCTAATTAAGCAAGCACAAGCAAAAACCCTATGATGATTGTTTTTTGTATATGCTACTAAATTCTCCTTATTCAATATGCAAAGAAAGAGCATGATTATATCAAATGATTCAAGCTAGTATAGATGTCAATTCATAAGAATGATGCAATAGTTAGGAACTTCAATCATCCTAAAGCATTATGATCAATGAGTAAACTTGACAATCCACATTCACAAGTCATATTCAAAAGTGTATTCTTAAACTTAGCAAACTTATTTTCAAGTTATCTTCGAAAATGTAGGATGAAAGTGATATGTAAAGCAAGTGTTAATGCTTAAAAGTGATCAATGATTGATAGAATGAGGCATTTAAAGTATGAATGCATGCATACTACCCACCCCACACTTAGCTAGAATCACATACGCAATAAGTCACACGAGCTAAGTGAACATCCACTCAAATAGCAATCAATTTTATCAACTTATGGGCAAACATAATCACACATTCAATCAATCACCGATCATTCAATCAAATTTAAGAATAGGGAGCAAGACACTTACTAGCCTAGTTTAACGTCTTGGCTAAGACGTAGCCGAAGCTTTTATCTCCAAGAAACATATTTAGTGAGTTCTGTGCTAGGATCCCTCACTAAGTGGTGCAAGCAAATGTTCAAGGACTCCTCACATCTTTGTAAGGAGTGAGTGATGGGTCGCCGCGCTTTGGAATTTGCATTGATTGCACCGACTTCCCGTTAACCTTTTCTTTTGTTGGAGGCTTTGGTTTTTGAGTCTTTCCAATATTTGCATTGCCTCCAACTATGCCATCCTTCACCTTAGACAATTCCTTTGTCTTCTTAGCTCTTCTTCTAGCTCTTGGACTCTTACGCTTTCTTCTTTTTCTTCGTCTTTTCCTTCTTTTCTTTGAGAAGGTTTCTACCTTAAAAATAGGCAAGATAACTTCATTTACTTCTTCCTCCTCAAAGAACCATTGAGGCATAGCGAAGTCCGTAGCTATATTATCAACTTTGCACACTTGAAGCTTGGGAAGAGGTAGCTTCTTTTCTTCATCCGGAATTTGCTCATTAGGCCTTTCTCTCTTTGTAGGAACCTCTTCCTCCTCTTCTAATGATGACATAATTTCTTGTAGCGCTTGTTGTGCTAGTTGTGCCTCAAGCATCTTGGTATGTGCATGGAGTTGATCAAATTTCTGCTCAAACTTGTGCTCCAACCTTTGTATCAAGAGTTGAGTGTCTTTTTGTTGTTGAGCTTGATTCGCCACCATTTGTTCCATTAATGCAAGAAGATTGGCTTCTTGGCTTCGACTTTGTTGAGCTTGTGGTGGCACTTCCTCAATGCAATCATAAGGTGAATAGGGTGGATGGTAATCTTCGTACTCTTCATGGGAGTTTGTGTTCCTATATCCATAGAAAGATTGAGGAACATAATCATCTTCTTCATTACATCCCATGTTGTCCATATCTTCATGATAATCTCCATAAGAGCTCCTTTGATCATATGGACAAGAATACTCATCGTGGCCAAAGTTATGGCAAATGTCACATTCCCTATGTGAATTCCACATGTTGTAGTAGGGGAATGGTGTAAGCTCTCAAGTAAATGAAGGCGGTTGAGGGAGATAGGTGATGGTTGATGCAAGAGCTTGATCTTGTGATCTTCTTGCTTTTAAGTCTCGTCGACTTTCAATTCACCTATCAAGAATCAAGAGAAAGCAAGGTACGTAAAGAATATCACAAAACAAGCAAGATATCACACTCAAACAAGCAATTACAAAAACTAAAAGAAAATAGAGTGAATTAAACAAACTAAAGTAAAACAAAACTAGAAAACTTTCTAAGAACTCTTCCCCGGCAACGGCGCCATTTTGACGCGCGGTTTTTGGGCGTATTCATGGAACACTAATCCTAATCACGCAAGTCAAACAATATTTATAACCTAGGTGACCTAGGTCGAACCCAAGAGAAGAGGTGATAGTTAACTAATTGAGAATTACCTAAGCTTGCCTAACATAAAAGAGTTTGGGGGATTGGTAGATTTAAGTTTGATGGATTTTAATAAAAGAAAGAAAAGTGATCAAGGACTTCTACTTCACCCCTAGGACATAGGAGAGTTAACACACTCAATTTACTAGCACAAATCACAACTAGTTTGAATTCTTATGACTACGCATCATCCTTCCAAGTTCAACCATCGTTCCATCCTTGGAGATTAGATGACGCGCTAAAAGGTTTTGGTTCTCAACCCATCGGTCTATTGAACCATGTGGAACTCAAGTGCACAACCTCAAGCTCTCACTCTATTGGAAAGGCACTCAAACTCAACACCAAACCTAGCCTATCACTAAGAGGAATTGTCGCTCTCGCGCACAATTGACTCTCAAAGCAACATTGATATAGTTACTAACATCCTAGGGTTCAATCGTCATCAAATCATAGGAAGTTAATTCACTTTGACACACTTAGGCATTTCATCAAACACTTGGCATGCATCATTATGAACAAGTAACTACAACAATTAAGATTCAACTAAAATGTAATTCAAATGCATAGAAAGAGTATACAAACATCATCCAAATCCTAGGGATCCATATGATCCCCAATCACATGAACAACTACTCACACATAACTACAAATATACACAAAGTATTCAAAATGGAAATAAACAACATGATAACAAAGAGAGATAGAAAAGCTTAGGAGATGTTGATCTTCAAGCCTTCATCTTCACTTCATCATCATCTTTGATCCAAGGACTTCTTTAGATGTATGAATATTTGAGCTTCCAAGGATCCTCCAAAAAATGGCTTAGAATCCTATTTATACCATGGAGTAAAATCTGGGTTTTTAGACTCCTAGGCCGAGTAGTATCTTCCTAGGGCCGAGCAAAATGAAGTTATTTCTTGGTTTGCTCGGCCGAGCAAAATTCAAAGAGGATTTGCAGATTTTTTCTAAGTGTGAAATTTTGCTCGGGGAGAGGAGAATTTCTGCTTGGGGAGAGGAGAATCTGCTGAGTGTATCAACCATGATACATTGCTCGGCCTAGCAAATTTTACTCGGGGGAGCAAACTATTTTGGCTCTTTTTGTGCACTTTAATCTCCATTTTTGCTCTCTTTTGCACTTGATAGCTCCATGGTTATACTTCTTGAATAAATCCTAAAATAAGCATAAGAAGTATCAATTCTTTCATAAATTAATCGAAAACAAACAAGAATCAAAGGTAGGATGCGTTCAAATGTTAGTATATTTGCACGCTATCACCGTCCGAAGATTCTCTTCCAATTAGGATCGAAATCCTAATCAAAAAGCTGCTGATTTTCTGAAATGGGCAGGGCCGAGCTGACCGCGGATCCTTCTGTAATTTAATCCGCGGACCCTTAAGCATTTGTATAAATTCAGTAACGTCCGCGGATGTAATTGTAGTACCGTCAGCGGCTGACGTCATCCAGTTTGCATTCGCTTCTTCCCTTCGTCTTCGTGCTCCGAATCCGTCTAGAATTGCTCGATAAGCGTGTAAAAGCTCCATTGTACTCCAAATATGCCTGAACGCAAAATACTACAACAAGGTAATATTTCGCAAGTAAAGCATATAAGATTAACAGAAATAAGACAATGATGGATCGTATAAATACGCTCCATCAATGCCCCAGGCATCGAAAATTTCTATCTCAAGTATGCCCTTTTGGGGCATCTCATCCCACTTGGAGATGTTCTCGATTATTTGGCATGGATCACAAGCTTTTACAGACTCATATGCATCCTTGAATAACGTAGGCCAATAGAATCCACATTGGAGCACCTTTGAAGCGGTTTTGGCGGAGGACCCATGTCCACCGTAAGAAGAAGAGTGGCACCTCTGAAGGATCCTTTCTTGTTCATCTTCCGAGATGCACACTCGATAAATGCCATCTACACAAAGCCGGTAGACGTAGGGGTCATCCCAATAGTAGCCGAACTTCTTCCTTCGATCGTAGCTTAAGTCCTCGGGTATGACTCCACAAGCATGATAGTTTACTAGGTCCGCATACCACATGGTGTTTGGACATGTCTAGACTTAGTAAACACTCTCTTCCATATGGTCTCGGCTAATCAATTTGATGGGTATGGGAACCCAAATTCTCAACTTGGTCAATTTACGAAATTATGCCGCACTTATAAGGTGCCCGGAGTGGAAAGGCAAGGGATTGGCTACTGATCCATGAGCAATATTTCCCACCCGCAATATTTCCCTCCCGCAAAGACTAAGAAGATCCGTGACAAGATAAATCATTTTGCGCAAATGGATGATGAGAGCTTTTATGAGGCGTTTGAGCGTTTCAACGAATTACAAAGGGATTGCCCTCACCACGGGTTTAACAAGTGGCAATTGATCCAAAGTTTCTATGATGGTATGGAGCAAAAAGGAAGGAACTTGATGGATCAAGCTAGCGGTGGTGGGATCATGGATTTAACGGCCACGGATGGGTTCAAGATCAACGAGAAACTTGCTAGGAATTCCCATCAATGGGGAGGTGAAAGGAATCACCTCAAGAAGACGGAGAAGTATTACCCCAACAAAGGTGTCACAAAGAAAGACTTCAATTCTCTAGCCAAGACGGTAAACTCATTGGCTCAATCTATTGGGAAATTGAACTTGAACAAAAGGAGGGAAGTGCAAATTATAAGGTTTGTTGATTCTAACGAAGTAAACTAAATAGATGAGATAACAATCAATAAAAAGGATTTAGGGATTCATTCCCCCTAGGCAAGGTCAAATTCCATGCAAACAATATTAAGGTTTCTTAAAAATGAGCATAGTCAATTTTCCTAGGTTGTCATTCATCCCTTAACCAATTTCAACCATCGTTTCATCATTGGTAAGGGGCGAAAGCGAGTGACACTGTTCTCAAACCACCGTTCTATTGAACCGTGTATCTCCTATGCTCCATAATCTCAATCTCTCGGTTTTTTGAGTGTGGCTCGAATGATTAACAATATATATATATATTTTTGAAAATAATCATTGTGCCATATTTGATCTTATATAGACAAGTTCAAGCTGCAGAAAATATATTTTTTGTCTGTACGAATATATGCTATAGAAAAAAAATGAAATAAAGCTAATAGAAGTGTACACAGTTGTGGCTTCAAAAGCACACACTGATATGAGAATTTTTCATTAAATTCAAAATTTTCAATAAATTTGAAAACAACATAAATTTGCATTTCCCAAATGGAACATTCGTTCTTGTACACAGCGATGTGCGTGATTTCCAAATGACATCTTCGAGGGGAAATTAATATTTATTATGTTTATTGATGACTTTACAAAGGGTGGCTCGAGTTTATTTCAAGAATAATATATATGAAATATTTGGTATTTCAAGAAACTCAAAGTAGGTGTAAGATAAAGATGTTGAGATCCAATCGTTGCATGTAATACTATTCATAAGAATTTGGTAAATTATTTGAAGTTGATGTTGTTGAGAGGTAACTTGATGTATTCTTGCATAAAAGAAAATGTCAAAATAGTTTAGAACAAAAGTTTATAACTTTTATATAGGCTACGTACGCTCATATTTTAGCTCAAAAAAGAAGCAAGCTTGATGACCTTAATTCTATAGAACAAGAGTGGCTACGCTTCATAATCAATTTTTTGTATTTTATAACCTTAATTCTGATAAAGTCGTGATCAGTCATGACAATTCTTGAAACTTAATGTCGAAGATTTAGAACTAATCTAAAACTTAGCTACTTTGTCATGTATTGTTAGTCCAAGGTGGTTTGATTTATTCCCACCTTTAAATCCTTGTCTCATGTACCAATTTTCGGCATTAACGGCCACTGATCAAAAAAAAAGTTTCAAGAATTCAGATACAATTAAATTTTATTCAAAGCGACGATTTAAAATATAAAATAAGAACATATGAAACCACTTGATGATATTTATAATTAATGGGAAAAGATCAGGGAGGACATATATCTTTTTGTGAGGCAATGAGACACAATCTTAAAATAACGGTTAAATTCAACCATTCCATTTTTCGGAAATCAAACCATTCAATTTAATTCAAGATTAATCAAAATCAATGGTTAAGATTAAGTTTTTCCGTCTCATAAAAACATAATGTTCTTCTTGATCTCAACCCTATAAATAATTTCCTATTATTCACTTGGCTTCATCATAATCTTACCATCCAAGAGCCAAGAGATTATATTGAAGTTTTGAAATACAATGAATGGCAAGAAGCAATTGAATACGAAAATATGATAAAAAAGGATTAATATGTGGAAGATGATCAAATACCCAAAGATCAAAAGGTGATCGGCTTGAGATAAGTCTTCATAACTATATTAAATTCAGACAATACAGTGAATTGGTTAATGATAGAATTCTTGTCGAAGGCTACTCATAAAGGTCAGTATTAGTTACGAGTATACTCTTGTGCCATTTGCAAGACTCGAGACAATGCATACCCTTTTTTTTGGTTGCGCAAGAAAAATGGAAAGTTGTTAACTAGACGTTTAGTCGTTTTTTGTTAATGATGAGTGTTGGGCCTTAGTTTTGATGATTGACAAACACTAAGGACTAATATTGCCTTGATGTTTAATGTGATATGCAGAAAGCAATTAAAGAAAGCCCACCTGCCAAAGAAGGAATGAATCCAAGATTCAATCAAAGAACATAGAGCAGCCACGCCGAGTTTGGAAGGTGACAATTATGAAGAGATCATGCAAGCATTTATGAGACATCAAATAAGGAAAGCAAATCTGGGTTGAGGCATTTATGACGCATCAAATAAGGAAAGCAAAATCTGAGTGAAGCAAGAGAAGGAGGCAGAATACGAGAAGTATAAATAGGAGTCCGACGGCTTTGAAGAAGGTGTGCGATATCCGAGGAGCAAGAGAAGAAGGCAGATTTCTTTGAGCCGGATCATTGTGCACGTTGCTGAGAAAGTTGCTCGAGAGTACGTGTGGTGTGAGCTTTGTTAGGTTGAGTTTACGAGTTGCAAGTATTGTATGATTGTATCTAGTCGTTGTAGGCGATATATAGTACGTTGTAATAGTCAAACAAGCATACCTTAAAGAAGCGTCACACGCATTCAAACCCTTCTCCGGAAGGTAGTGGTTTTACGCAGTAGTCTGGTTGGCTATTGTGGTTTCCACTATAAATCGTGAGTCATTACTTTCAGTATTTAATTTAATCTAAATTCCGCTGCGTTTATTAGTTGACTGCAAACCCTCTCAGGGAACCCATAATTGTGTTACCTCAGAGGGAACGCTAACCTACGATCCAACAATTGGTATCAGAGCAGGTGCTCTAGATTTGTGTTATATCGCAGGTACAGATGGCAACTAGCAACCCAATCAACGACTCATTCTGGAAGCCTCCAACACTGAATCCTGGAGAGTTTGACTGGTGAACTCAGCAAATTGAAGCCCATATTTGTTCCTTGGATGGGCAATTATGGAGGGTGATCGGGCAAGGTCCAATCCCTATTGTGGACTCCAAAGATCCAACTCAAGAAAAGAAAAGGGAGGACTACACTGATGCAGACTACAAAGCTTTGGAAAAGAACAATCGGGCTAAAAAGATACTGTATGCCTCACTCACCCCTGGTGACTTAAAGAAGGTCATGAAGTACAAAACAGCCAAGGATATCTGGGATGGATTATCCAGACTTTATGGAGGAAACAATGATATTAAGAAGAACAGAATTCTGGCTGCATCAAGAGACTATGAGAGTGCCCTCCAAGGGAACACTGAATCGTTAGAAGACTTTCACACTCGATTTCAGACTTATGTAGGACAAATGGAATTTTTGGGTGAAGAAATCCCCGAATGGAATGTCACACATCACTTCCTTCAAGCACTGAACTCCAAATGGGATGTAGTAACACTTGCACTACAAGCTCAGAGTAATATCAAGAATATTACACTTGAGGAACTGGTGGCTAAACTTCAGAGTCACGCTGGCATTATTGAAAGGAAAAATGCAAGAAGAGAACCTGAGCGGGCAAAGTCCATTGCACTGAAGATTGAAGAAGCTTTTGATCTAGCTCAAACTGACATGGGAGATAATGACATTCAGATGAAGAAACTGCACTTATGACGAGGGCTTTCAGGATGGCAACCCTCAGAAGGAACTCAGGAAGAAAGAATAATGCAGAAACTTCTAAAGAGAAACAGGAGCAAGCTCGTGAAAAGTTTGATGACAAGGACGTCATTTGCTACCACTGTCAGAAGAAGGGACATCGTATTGCAGACTGCAGAAGCAAGAAAAGAGGGGATCCCCCTGCACAGAATACCAAACAGGCGATGCTTACCGCTTGGGGGGAATCTGATCCTGACAGTGAAGATGAATTACCTGTCAAGGATGAGTGCCTGATGACTGGACAAGGATCCTCTAGCCAAGAACTATGGGAAGAGATTCATTAGATCTGATGTAGGATACACTCAAGAAGGAAGGAACGTTGGATCCAAATCAGATACACCACTGAAGGAACTCACAGAAAATGGTGAGAGCTCAACACAGAACAAAGGAAAGGGAATTGCCTACCCTACACCACAAACTGTTACTTTCGATGCAAAGGTGGCCTACAAGATCTGGAAAGAACAGGATACAAATCTTAGTCCACCCAAGGTAGATCTCATTCTAGAGACAAAAGGCCGATTCCAGCTGGAAGAAGCAAGTATGTTGGACTGAAAAGCCATAAGGTATGTTGGCATTGCGGAAGGGATGGTCACTTCATGAGAGACTGTCACAAGCTAAGAGATCTGCGTGAGAAAAACAGAGTAAAGTATGGAAGGGAATCCAGGTATCCCCCCAGGGAAGTCAGTACCGCCATTCTTCACAGGATACTCCGACTTACAGACACAGAGTTCCTTCCCAGGAAAGACACATGAGGCTGCAGACACAGAATCTCTACTATGTTAGAACAGAACCCAGAACAACTCCTAGACGTAGATTAGACTTAAGTTGTGATTTTAATTCTGGTTCTTCTTTTACTTTTGTTAAACCCAGTAGACCCAAGTTTGTCTAGGTCCGTAAGAACTGACCTTTCCTTTGCAGGTAAGGGTGATGGAAGATCCATAGTATATTAATAGCGGATGTTCAAGACACATGACTGGAAACGACGCATGGTTCATCACTCTTACTTACATGTCTGGAGGATCCATATTCTTCGGAAACAAAGGAACTGGTAAGATACAAGGAGTAGGTAAGGTTGAAATTTCAAAAAATATAAAAATAGATAATGTTAGTTTAGTTGATAGCTTATGATTTAATCTCTTGAGTGCCTCATAGTTATGCATGAATGGTACAAATGAACTTATACTAACGACTAACGAGTGCATTCTGAGGTGCTTAAGTTCAGGAAAGATTATTCTAAAAGGGATCAAGAAAAATGAGCTTTACATATTAGATCCGGAGTACATCCATGAAGAGGAAATCTGTCTAGCCACGGTGCATGATGACACTCTCTTATGGCATAGAAGACTAGGACACGTCTGTCTAAAGCTTCTCTCCAAGCTACACAAAAATGAACTGGTTACGGGACTAACCAAAGTAGAAAGAGAGTTCAATAGAGTTTGTGATGCATGTGCTAGAGGAAAGCAGCCAAGGACATCCTTCAAGTCAAAACAAGTTGTAAGTACCGCTGCACCTCTTAAAAAAATTCACATGGACTTGTGCGGTCCCGTGAACATTACAAGCAGAGGATGAAATAGGTATTTTTTGGTTATTGTTGATGACTATTCTAGATTTACCTGGACCCTGTTCCTTCCGTCTAAAGAGGAGACTTACACTGAGTTTGAAGCGTGGCTGAAATAGATTGAGAATAAACTGAGCAAACACTTAATATCCATTCGTACTGACAATGGAACCGAGTTTTGAAACTCGAGTTTTATCTCACTTTGCAGGGAACGAGACATTGATCACAACTTCTCGGCCCCCAGAACTCCGCAATAGAATGGCGTAGTAGAAAGGAAGAACAGAACTCTAGAGAATATGGCCAGATCTATGCTGATAGGTAGTTCAGTTCCGAAGGGTTTCTGGGCAGAAGTAGTGAATGCAGCAAGTTACATCCTGAACCGAGTGTCGCTGAGACCCCTGATAGGGAAGACACCTTATGAACTGCTGTTTGGAAGGAAACCTAGTGTGGGACATCTAAGAGTGTTCGGCTGCAAGTGCTATGTCCACAATAATGGAAAAGAGAACCTAGAAAAGTTTGACTTAAGGAGCGATGAGGGAACATTCGTTGGCTACTCAACCAACGAGAAGGCATATAAGGTTTACAACAAGAGGCTCCGCAAGGTTGAAGAAAGCATCCATGTAACCTTTGATGAAACTAATTCAACTGAGGATCGTGTGGCAGATGATAACTCAGAGTTTTTAGTAGATGAAGATGATCTTCAACTACATTGGGATACGGATGCAGATCCAGAGGAAACACAGACAGCCGACCTTGTCGAATAAAGTGAGAATGCTATCCCTCAGGAGGATAACAGGGAGGAAGCAGAACTTCAGGGGGAACAAGAAGGTGAATTCCCTCTCGAGGAAGGCCAGGACGAAGCTGAAGCCGAACCAGCAGCCACTAGAAGTGGAAGACAGATCAGACCACCGTCCAGATTAAGAGACTACGGGTGCTACACCGCTGAAGAAAGCATAAGCCTATCTGCTTTTGTCTCACTAGCTAAACCTAAGACGGTTAACGATGCCCTACGTGACCCTGACTGGGTCATGGCCATGCAGGAAGAACTTCACCAATTCGAACGGAACAAAGTTTGGAGATTGGTTCCGAGACCAGAAGATAGGAAAATCATTGGTACAAAGTGGGTCTTTCGTAACAAAATGGACGACAAAGGAGTAGTTGTGAGGAACAAGGCACGTCTCGTGGTAAAAGGATACAATCAGCAAGAGGGAATAGACTACGACGAGACGTTTGCTCCTGTAGCTCGACTGGAAGCTATCAGGCTGCTAATAGCATATGCAACCCATTACAACTTCACTCTGAAGCAAATGGACGTAAAGATAGCTTTCCTTAACGGGGAACTCAAAGAAGATGTTTACGTGAGTCAGACACCGGGTTTTGAGAATACAGATTTACCTGATCATGTATACATTTTGGACAAGGCATTATATGGACTGAAGCAGGCTCCCCGCGCCTGGTACAAAAGACTGTCATGGTTTCTACTGTCGAAGGGTTATGTGCGAGGAAAAATAGACAAGACCCTCTTCCTTCCGAGGGAAGGGAAAGACACGCTGGTAGTTCAGATCTATGTGGACGACATCATTTTTGGGTCATCCAACAACAATCTGGTCAAGAGATTCACTCAGCTAATGGAAAGCGAGTTTGAAATGAGTATGATTGGCGAGCTCAAGTTTTTCTTAGGATTACAAGTCGAACAAGGAAAGGACGGAACAAGAGTTCATCAACAGAAATACTTGAAGGATCATTTGAAAAAGTATGACATGGAATCATCAAAGCCGATGCATACACCTATGTCTCCCAATGATTCGCTCGGAAAGGATGAAAGCTCACCCCCTGTAGACCCAATGGTGTACAGAGGGATGATAGGTTCGCTTTTGTATCTTACGGCCAGTAGACCTGATATCTTATTCAGTGTGTGTTTCTGTGCCAGGTTTCAAAGTGACCCAAGGGAGACACACATCAAAGTTGTAAAAAGGATTCTGAGATACCTGAGAGGGGCAGACGACTTGTGTCTTTGGTATCCTCGAGGAGGTAACCTTACACTTATTGGTTATTGACACCGCGTCGTTGTGCACTGCAAATCTAAATTTATAAACCTACTCAATACTAGTACAGTAGTAAGCAGGGTCGAACCCAAGGGAAAGTAATCTAGTCTAAGAGTTATACTACTAGCTAATCTCACTCCTATCAGGGGGTTTTGGGATTATTTGAAGCTACAACTAAAGGTACTAATAAAAGAAAACACAGTTCAGGGAATCTCATTGCAACATGTAATCATAGACCAGACATGCATCAATATAGTAAATTATAATTGTTCTAATTAGATAGTCCCGCTAGGGTTGTTACCTAATTCTAGTTCTATCTTCTATTACCCGCTAGAGTTTTCAAGAAGATGTAACAATTACCTAATCAAACTACCACAATAGCTCCACCGCTAGGCTTTACTATTATGACAATTCAATTAGATATCATGCAATTGATATAAACCTAATTTCACCGCTAGGCTGAGTCAAGTAAATAACAAAGCATGCAATACATAAGAAGAACAAAAATTTACTAAATTAAAACAAGCTATTCAATGGTCTCATACAACGTTGCAACTAAATTCCCCAAACTGGGAATTAGCTACTAAAACAAAACATTAATCTAAAATTGAGTTCTGAAGAGGAAACTTTGCTGTGGCCGTCCAGGCTCCCATATGAATTAGGGTTAACACCCTATTTATAATGTAGCTCAAGATGTCGAATTGGGCTGGGCCAGACAGATCCGCGGACACTAAAGGAATTAATTCCCGCGGACCCTTAAGGATTAAATAAATTCTTCAGCGTCAGCGGAAATAATCTCTTCAGCGTCCATGTCTGACGTCAGCATGATGTCATCCAGCTTTTTCTTCGTTTTCGTGCTCTGAATTCGTCTAGAATTGCTCGATAAGCGTGTAAAATCTCCATTGCACTCCAAATACGCCTGAAACGCAAAACACTACAACTAGGTAATATTTCGCAAATAAAGCATATAAAAACAACGGAAATAAGATAATGATGGATCGTATAAATACGCTCCATCAAACTCCCCCACACTTATCCTTGTTCGTCTCGAACAAGTGAAGATCTAGACAATAGATTCGAACCAATCAAAGCATACTGTAATTACATGGCGATCCAACTCATGATATTCTATCTAATCCTCTCATCAACATCTGCATACAATCATCATCAATAATGTTCAATCTGCACTCAACAACATAGAATACTCAAGTCAAGATATATCAATGATAATGTAGAGATAGTCCTTTTCAGATTCCTAACTTCATTCTTCAACTCACAATCCTAATCACACTAACAGTTGAGTTTTTAATATGGCATCCGAACATTCTATTAGATAAATTCATTGACAACAACAAACTTTTATTCTTTTTTTTATCTTTGCTGATTTTTTTTGATTTGATTTTTTTTATGGCTTGCCTTATTTTGGCTTGTGCCATTGATTAAAGCAAGTGCTCAAGAAGTGTCTTGGTTTTCTTCCTAACCCCCGGCACTAGTCAATAACCAATATAAAACAAAAACATTCATTGCCAATGAACTATCCACATATAGATTTCACTCTCATCTTGTCCTTTTTACGCGAGTCAAGATGAGGGTCGCTCATCTCTTTTCCCGGTTACTCAAACAAGAGATTAGATAATCTTTTTAAACACTTCGGAATGCCACAATATCAACTCAACATATAGCGCAATTATTCATGCAAATCTCAGAATGAATGTCAAATCCCTCTAGGACATTTTCTATCAACTCTACATCACCAGATATCTCAACTGAAAAGCATTCATATCATCAAGCACAAACATCACAAAAACATCAGATTTCATGCATGCAGACATATCAGAAAATGATAGAACAGAACATCACTCATAAAATCACCATTTCATCACAGCATATAATGACAATTCCCCTCTTCGACTCGTACAATACAAATAAAAATGACTCTAAACTGACTCGATTTCCCTCCCCCACACTTGAAATATGCCGTGTCCTCACGGCACAACATACAACAAGAATGAAGAAGGGGACACAGACACTAATAAAGAAAATGCTAAAAAATAGATGTAGTAAGGGAACAAGTGAACTCCCCTAATGATCCACAAATGTTAGGCGCCCAGGGGTGCATCAGATCAAACATTTTATTAGGCACCACCTCCCAAAACATCATACCGTTCATGCCTTGCTCCTCGTGGGTCAGGTGGTTTAGCCTTGACATCCCATCTGCCACCTACATCGCACCGGTCATTATTATAAAAATTTAAATCATATTTACCTTTATGATCCGGTGGTTTCTCCTTCAACGTCCCACACTTGATTGTGAACGGCCCTGGGTCTCCTTGACTTGCCGATTCCTTTCTTTTTGAGCTTCTTGGATCTACAAACGAATCAGACAAAAAGGATCAGAAAATCGAATTTTAGCATTCTGTCCAGAACTCACCGCGGTCCCTGAAGAATATTGATCCGCGGACCCTGAGTAATTACGTAATCCTTTAACGTCTGCGGATAAAATCTCCGTACCGTTCGCGGTTGGCGCTGAGAAACACACCGCGGACCCTTCACCATTTAGTGACGCGGTCCCTAAAGGATATATTGGAAATACCTTACCTTCCGCGGGATATATTCCTTCAACGTCCGCGGTCCGCTCTGACTATGGTTCTGAACTCTCGCACTTTGGACTCTCCTCTAGCTCCTCTTCATTGCTCAAGCTCATCAGATTGACACTATTGCTGGAATCCAATATTTTTTGTGAACGGAGCTTTTCTTTCTCATTCTGGAGCTCAGAAATTGCAGTGGCCATTTGGGTCAATCTCTTGTTCATCTCGATTTGGTTTGCAGCCAATTCCCTCACCATATCTTCTAATGATTTTCCTGAGCTTGCGTTGTGTTGGTTGACCTGATAGAAATTCTGTTGCTGGAATGGTGGTTGATAGTCCCAATCAATATTATATTGCTCAGTCCACTGCGCCCTAGGTTCATATGTGCTACTGTGATCCTGGTATCCTCCCATTGCATATGCATCATCTCTTTGATCATTATAAACTGTGGGACACTCATCTGTTTTGTGACCAGTATTACCACAAAATTCACATGATTTGGCCGCCAACTGCCGCAACATCTCTTTTATCTCTCTAATATCCTTGAGCATCTGAGTTGTGCCTCCCTGAAACTGCTGCTGTTGTGGATTTTGTTGATCCTGATATGCTGAGTACTGCTGGTAGGTCAAAAACTCTTTTTTTTTATAAATAAAAACTGAAAAAAAAACTAATTTAACTAAAACTCTTAAACTAAAGTTGCTTTCCCCGGCAACAGCGCCAAAATTTGACAGCGCATCGTTGTGCACTGCAAATCTAAATTTATAAACTTACTCAATACTAGTACAGTAGTAAGCAGGGTCGAACCCAAGGGAAAGTAACCTAGTCTAAGAGTTATACTACTAGCTAATCCTACTCCTATCAGGGGGTTTTGGGATTATTTGAAGCTACAACTAAAGGTACTAATAAAAGAATACACAGTTCAGGGAATCTCATTGCAACATGTAATCATAGACCAGACATGCATCAATATAGTAAATTATAATTGTTCTAATTAGATAGTCCCGCTAGGGTTGTTACCTAATTCTAGTTCTATCTTCTATTACCCGCTAGAGTTTCAAGAAGATGTAACAATTACCTAATCAAACTACCACAATAGCTCCACCGCTAGGCTTTACTATTATGACAATTCAATTAGATATCATGCAATTGATATAAACCTAATTTCACCGCTAGGCTGAGTCAAGTAAATAACAAAGCATGCAATACATAAGAAGAACAGAATTCACTAAATTAAAACAAGCTATTCAATGGTCTCATACAACGTTGCAACTAAATTCCCCAAACTGGGAATTAGCTACTACAACAAAACATTAATCTAAAATTGAGTTATGAAGAGGAAACTTTGCTGTGGCCGTCCAGGCTCCCATATGAATTAGGGTTAACACCCTATTTATAATGTAGCTAAAGATGTCGAATTGGGCTGGGCCAGACAGATCCGCGGATCCTAAAGGAATTAATTCCCATGGACCCTTAAGGATTAAATAAATTCTTCAGCGTCAGCGGAAATATTCTCTTCAGCGTCCATGTCTGACGTCAGCATGATGTCATCCAGCTTTTTCTTCGTTTCTGTGCTCTGAATTCGTCTAGAATTGCTCGATAAGCGTGTAAAATCTCCATTGCACTCCAAATACGCCTGAAACGCAATACACTACAACTAGGTAATATTTCGCAAATAAAGCATATAAAAAAACGGAAATAAGATAATGATGGATCGTATAAATACGCTCCATCAGTTATACTGACGCTGACTATGCAGGTTGCCGAATGGACAGAAAATCAACATCAGGAATGGCACAGTTCTTAGGATCATCACTGATATCATAGGGATCGAAGAAACAAAATTCAATCGCACTTTCAACCGCGAGCTGAGTACGTAGCCAGTGCCGCTTGTTATGCACAACTACTATGGTTGATGCAACAGCTAAGTGACTATGGAGTTGAAGTTAAGTGTTCGACTATATTCTGTGATAATACCAGTACTATTTGCGTATCAAAAGATCCAGTACATTTTTCACGTACTAAACACATTGAGATAAGATACCACTTCTTACGTGATTGTGTTGAAAAGGGTTAATTAGGATGGAGTACTGCCCAACGAACGACAAGTAGCAGACATCTTCACAAGGCATTGCATAGAGAACCCTTCGAGAGACAGCGCTTAGAGCTTGGTATGATCTCTCTAAACTAGTTGTATCAAGTCGTGCATGATATTTCCCCCATGATTGACTATGTTGGCACGCAGACAAAGCTTGATTTCAACTTTGCATTATCATTAGCACGCTTGATTAATTGATACTGATGCACGTTATATGTTATCATTCATACTAGTTTTGATAGGAAATAGCAGCTGTTGATGTCATGCAAGTAATTTTTCTTGTCCAGCCTATGTGAAGAACATCATATTTTGAACCCTCATTACAAGCCTAGATGTTCTTCCAATCTAACCCTAGCCGTAAACACTTAGGAGTTCCAACTGCCACTTGTTTTTTTATTTTGGAACTTGAATGCATATAATATGTCATATTTATCGTTTTTAGTTGAGTGTAACATATTTGAATCATTATGATTATGAAATCCGTGTTACACACCCTTCCAACCATGAGACAAAGCTAGGTTAGTGGGAGTTGTGGTCCAATCAGATGAGGTAATTAATGAGGAGGATATCTGGGTAATTAATGCACCGACCAAAAAGGCAACTCGCGGGTAAATGCTCACAATTTTCAAAGACGGTTTTGGAAGGCCAAAGATCAATTGGAGAACAAAATTTGGTAACCCTAGATTCTCAGATACTCATTCACCAAACACTCAACAACTCTTCAAACATATCTCAATGGAGGCACACTCAAGCACCGAAGCAGAACGAGCTTACGAAACCCTAAGAGCTCAAGGTTGGGCCGACGAGCAAGTCAGAGACATGCTTAACAAACCAACAGTGGACGACGATGATGTTGAGGTTATTGGGGAAAGCCAATCTCAGCCCAAAACCAGAGCGCATACGTCTCGGAAGAGAAATGAGAACACTCCGTCTCTGGCACCCAAAGCTAAACGGACCAACACAAAATCAGACAGGCGTAAGGACAAGGGTCCCGCTCGAGCCGATGACGGATATATGGAGGATGGTGGGCAGGCTGAGACCCCTGAAGCTGCTGATATGTCAGGTAGATCTATCATACCAATGCTGCATTTTGATGAGAAATTTCTTACTGAGTACAAGCTAGAGAGTTTGGTAGAGGTTGTGAATGCTCAAGGTTTACGAGCACTGTTTTGTCTAAAATCAACAGTAGATGTGGATTTGGTTAAGGAATTTTACAGTTCGTATACGCTGGATGTTAAGGGGAATGTGATGGTAGCCACATTCTGTGTGAATGGAGATGTACATGCTTTCTCAAGCAAGCAACTGAGCAAGTGGCTTGATGTGCCTCATACTAGTTTTGACGAATATGCCAAGGAGAGATGGCCCAGTACGCTCAGTGAGGCTCCAAAGGTTGTAGCTACAAGGGTGTGTGAGAATCCAGAAGTTTCAGCAAACACTGGGGATACTTCAAAGATGGGAGTGCACAACAGGGTGGTGCACAGGTTTGTGGTGTCTAATGTGATCCCCAGGCAAGGTAAACACAATGTAGTTTAGATTTTGGACTGTTTGCTCACTGATCAGCTGTTAAGGAAGAATCCTATCAATTACCCGAAGATTGTCATGATGCATATGAGTCACGTGAAAGGCAGTGGGAAGCATGGGCTTCCATATCCGAGCATTGTCAAGATAATTCTTCAGAAGTGTGGTGTATATGAGCCCAAAGAGGAGGAACCGGCTTGGGAGGGCTTCAAAGAGGAAAACCTGAATGCCATGGGATGGAACTTCAAGAGAGGTTATGGATGGCAAAAGGAGGGAATGCTACCACCCATGGAGTGGTACCAAGCTAAGGGAGATGAAGTTCCAGCTGTCAAGGAAACTGTGGCTGAACCCAGCGCCAAAGACATCACTCCTATAGTGGAGATGATCACCAGGGTTGAGGCGACATTAGCTAACGTCAGTACTACCCTCGGATCTTTGGATGCAAGAGTCACGGTTATAGAAGAACAAGTGAAAAGGCGAGGGAGTCTGCGGACCTAGTGGTGACCAACAACATCGTGACAAAGGAAGAGTTCACAAAGCTCTTTAAACAGATGCACTATGTCGGAACAACCCTCATGGATCACTTCAAGGACATCTTCCGCAACTTCTGACCCAGCGGCGTCTCATGGTTCCCAGCTTGTCTCCCTACCACATCAGCCCCCTTGTTTCTGAAAAACTTTATTTGAACTTGCATTGACATTGCCTTCTGCTGTTTTTATTTTGAACTTGTGTGTTTTGATGACATTCTATGGCATCTTTTCTTTTAATTGTGCGTGTTTTGTGTTAATTGCGTCGTTGATTATCTTGCTTGACTTGCTGCCCTTTTTGATGATGTCAAAAGGGGGAGTATACTAACACGCAGGTACACAGTTTGAGGGGGAATGCCAGGTGATAAGACTGTTCCTCATAAGGGTTATCGTGCATACCCTGAGAGGGAAGTCTAGCACCCTGAGAGGGAAATCAGTGCAAAGTTCTGAAAGGGGTTTTTCATTCTGATATCTGATAAATGCTTTGATTGACTAAAAAGTGATAATAGTCATTTATAATGGTGAGATTAAAATATATTTAACGTTTCAAAAAGTGATAATTATAGAAAATCACTATTTTAATATCTTATTTTGTAGAAAATCGTCACATTATTAATTAATTACGAAATGACTCTATTATAATTATTGCGTTAGCAAAAAAATATCATTAGAATATATACAGCGAGGTTTAGTGTTTCAAAAATGAAAAATTGACAAAGAAAATAATAATAGATATATGCATTTTAATGAAGCTACAATTAAACAAGCGAACAAAACTTGCAACTTCAAACACAACAGTCAAAATGATGTAATTACTCGTCATTTTGTAATTACTCATCAAAATAATGATTTACTACTAAACAAGATATCATGATATTGATCTTTTGCAATTAACACTTCTTTAATTATTTCTAATTCCATACCCAAATTTACTTTCAATGAAGTCATATATGACCCTCCTAGTCATCACCATTGGCATGAATGTTGTTGAAAGTTAAGGCTCTCTTTAATTTATTTATCTTAAACATCCTAAACCACAATAATGTATCCGGTGAATTGAATAACCAAATTTACTTCCACAGGTTAAGGAAATTTGTATCCCCTTAACTTCTTGTTTTAGCTAACTTTTGCTTGCATGTTTAGTATAAATACATGCATCTTTTCTTTTTTATATAATCTGAAAAATGTAAAAGCTTCAGAAGAAAGAGGGTTGAACTCTTTGAGTTTTGTAAAGTGCACAAGCTAAAATATTGTAAGAAATATTGGCAAGGCTTCCGTTGTTGAATAAATTGAGATTTTATCAGTTCATTTATCCATCCAACTAGCGGCATCAGAGACAAGATTTTGACAAAATGATGACACTGATGCAACCACAAATTCTGAGATTTACAAAACCATTTTAAGGAAACTAGAGTACTCCATGGAGTGTATTAATGGTGTTACTGAGAACTATGAGATTGTTTAAAAGAATTTAATAAGTCCAAGAATACTGAAGTTAAACAATATTAAAGAAGATATGAAAAATAGATAAAAAGATGCTACTATTAATTTTTTCGAACAACCAATAAATCGACCTTTGAAAAATATCTGGTGAAAATCTTCAAAAGAATCTTGGGGCATGTTGCAAAAATTCCTACAAGTTGTTGAAAAGTTAAAAGTTTGATTTCAGTCATTAGCAAATACGACGATGCATATGACGAATTCAGAAAGCATTGATAGTTACGGAAACATTTGTAAACGAAAACAAATGAAATAAGAAGAAATGGAAATGTGAATGACAACTTATATTGTTGCCGCAATCGAATAGGCAAATGACTTATCCCAAATAACAATTGAAATGCTTGTTGGATCTCTTCAAGCCCATGAATTACGAGTTAATGAAGATGAGAGTGAGGATTATGATCAAGCTTTGCAAAGCAATCAATAAAAGGAAATTGTTAAACAATCAGTATCAAAGAAGTGATCGTGATACTTAGAGAAGTGTACGTGGATGATGAGGGCATGAAAGAATGTCCTACAAAAGTTTTGAAGCAAATGAAAAGTACCAAACAGCCAATCGTGGTCGAGGATAAAAAACGAGTGAAAGATATCTCAACAACAAAATGAAAAAATCGAACAATGTTAGAATTCTAAAAAATGGACATTATAGTTTTGAATGCAGATACAAGCCTTAAAGTCTTCAAAGAAATAACAAATTATAGCTTCATCAACATGTGAAGCAAAGTATATGGCAACAACAACATGCAATATCAAACAATGTGATTTCATATATGGCAGTAGCAACATGCACATGACAAGCGATTGAGATAAAAGAAAGGAAAGGAAAGTGCCATAACTGAATAAAACAAAACAACAAAGCAACGCCATTCCAATTTCGCAACATTTGCAGTGTGCTTGGGTACTTGGGGTACTTGGGGTAGTTGGCGGGCTGGGGGTGCTTGGGGTGCTTGGGGTGGGATTCATTATCTGTATCTGAATCCAATGAGCCACGCTTGGAACATCTTGATGACCACAAACAAAAAGTAGAAACCTGGGGGAGCCAATAAACCTGAATTTGGAGTGAGTACCGAGACCTCGTACGTATTCTCCCAAGATTAAATTTCCCCTTTAGTCAAACCAATGACCTTTGATTCATGGAAAATGAATGAGTAGTAAAGGTTGGAGTCATTATTGTCACACTATCTGATCCAAGTTCACTGGTCCGGGATAGTGAACCTTACTTTGATTGACTGTGCATAATCCACCAGAGTTTGTGAAACGGGTAGGAGAATGGTGGGCCGGAGGTTCTTTACCCCTGTCCAAGTAAGATGGTGAAAATGTGTCCAAGCTCACCTCTGTTGGGAATTTCACGTTGGCAATATTCATAATGGGCATGAGGGTTGCTTCCACCGACAAGTACTCGACCATCGCGGAGGAGGATGGCAGTAGAATGGTACATTCTAGCAATGAGAGCAGGTTTTGGGTTTCAAACCTTGACCCAAGCTTGTCATCAGGATGGTAAAGAACTGGGTTCAAGACTGCATCATCAGCGACTCCCATCCTGCTGCACCTTTACAGCTCCATTTAAATCAAAACACACCATTTGGTAACAAGTCATATCCCCCATGACACGAGGATATGGCATTGTTTCGATCTCCCACGCTGGGGCTGCATCGTTGATCTTCATGCGGCACAAGTGTTTAGGGCTGTCACAAAGTTGCCCCTTAAGGACTTGACATAGAGCCGTCGGTGCACCACCACATACCAGTACCTCGGTCACGATGTTGCTGACTCTAGGTCTTTAACGGAAGGAATGCGGCAGACCCGGTACTAGGGTAGGACCTAGGATCACCTCCTGGGATGGTTGGATATGTTTTTACTACCAAATTATTTTTGTAATCTAGTAAGATGGCACGATTGTTGGCAAAGATGAAAATGTTGCCATCAGTGTTTAGAAATGTGAAAGGATAGAGATTATTCTCAATCCTCTATCATTTGTTTCTGACAAAATGGTAATTGTAGAGGTTACCAAAAGTACTTTTAGGGTAAAATTCAAAGTTGAACTGGCCACGGCCACCGATGATTATCTCCTCACCTGAGGCAAAATTTGAACAGATGCATACCATCGTTGTGCCAGAAGTGCATCCTCTTCTCCTCCCAATCACACCCATTTGTACAAGGGTCCATAGTTCGAACCACTTTTGATCCAGCCCCGTTGCCTCCTGTTTGAATGAGACTTCCATTAGGATTTACTGATCCGGATGAGCACCATACGTCCGTTATGATCATAAGAGGCCGGACTGTATTGGTTTCAACGTTGTACTCAACAGAATGAGCTGAACAGTCAGTGCTTGCAGGAACTTTAGCTGGATCACATTTGGATGTGGGAAGCATGATCTGAGATTGTCCGAAATCTTCACGATCGAATATGATGACTCTATCATTTTTCAGAAGTTGCATGTGCATGGCCGATACTCCTCCCTTTGCTAACACTGTTTCCCAGCTCCCACCAGCTGCATCAACATCTAGGCTCGTGTAGAGGAGGCAAATAAAACTGCAAACAAGAGCCAACATCTCTCAAGATTCTCAAGACTTCTGATGAGACAATTTCAAGAGTTTTTTTAATCTGATTGGTTATATAAAATAAAAGTCTTAACATGTTTACAAGGCTTAATGAACAAAGGACACAATGATTTAGTCAGAACAGCTCTTTGATACTTGCCCATTAAAAACAAGTTAAACTGTTTCAAAGAATGATATCATGGAATGCGACTACGGAAACAAGATATGGAAAATAGTCAAGTTGCATGCCCTGGCTTTATTGCTATCTGATCAGCAAATCTCTTTTTTACCTCATCTCGTTCAGGAATGCATTTTTGTTTGATAGGGTTCACAGAAAATACATGAGAGGAGTTTTGGGTTGCTCGCTAAAATGCGTATGTTTTTATTATTCCATGTCCGGACAACTCATGTGTCCTTTATATTTATCCTTTAAAAAATAAAGTAAATTTCTTAATTTGATCACACCAAATATTAGTGCAAATAGCATATCAGTTATTCGTAATTGGCAAATTCCAAGACTTCTTAAGGGGTAGTTAAAAGGGTTGAGCTGACGAGGATTTGACACTGTCAATACTATTTTGACAGAGTAAGATGTATCAAATAAGTAGAGTACACGTCTTCAAGCGTTTTAACACCACCAGCTCAATTAATATTAATATTAATACTACTATCTCCGTCCCATTGTTAATGTCCCTTTCCTTTTCGGGTGTTCTAAAATTATCTTCTCATTTCTAAATCTTACCATAAATGAACATATCTTCTTTAGTTTTCCACCACATATTTCTTTTCTCTCTTCCTTTTTCACTACTTATTATCTATCAAATTACTTTTTTTCTCTTTCATAACCACACAACTATTTATTTTATTCTTTTTTTTCTTTCATTCCTTAAAAACCGTGCAAAGCATCAAATGGGACATAAATTATGGGACGGAGGGAGTACTTGCTTATTCCTGATGGGTTGACATCAAAGCCAGCTTTTATAAATATTTATTAAGGTTTAAAATTAATGCTTATCCATTTCGAAACTTGCTACTTTAAACCTAATGCAGGGTATATCCGAATAAGTTGAGGTACTCGATCAAGTAGAAACTACATAGTGCTGTTTCAACTTGCTTGCTGCAATGCCAAAGAAACAAGTTATTAATATATATAATGAGGTTGCATCATGTGGAACCCTCCGTTTTCATGGATCCATGGATCCTCCTTTGCAGCCGTTGATTGCATTTTTGTTTGCATTTTGGACGCACCAGATTGTGCCACGTGTTTGCATTTTTGAAATGCACACGTGAATTGCACATGACAAATGCACACGTGAGTTGCACATGCTCATCTTAATCGTTGATTTTCATAAATCCAACGGACGAGATTGTGGGGAAGAGGAGAAGACGCGCGTGAAGGATGGTTGAAAATTGAATGGGGATTGTGAATTTATATAGGTTGATTGGCAGGGGAAGCAAAAAATTTGGAAAGTTTTGTCAACGAATGAGGATTGTTGGATTCAATGCGAAGAATGGTTGAAGATATCAATCCGCGAGTATCTGATTCAACTAATCATGCCGCGCAAAGTCTACAACAATGCTCTTTACAACAATGTTGTATAATATAAAAAATTAATAGCGTTTAATGATAAAGACGCTTTTAAAAATAAAAATAATTTAAAATATGAAAATATTTATATATAACATTTTTATAAAAAAGAGATGTTATATTCGATTTTTAGGCGTTGTTATATGGGGTTAATTTACACCACTCATTGATTTTTTAATCATTTTAGCCTGAGCATTTGATTAATTAAGAAATAAATGTGATTTCAAATGGTTTTGGAATTAAGTTGGTCGATTTTACATTCAAATTTATATTTTGTTTGCATTCTTTGTTTGAATATAGCGTGAACTTCTCTTGATCATTTTGAATTTTAAAAGCTAGGAAAGGGTTCGATCACATTTAATAAATGATAATTATTCAAATGCGTTGTATTCGATGTAAATATTAGTAAGGGAGTTGTCATACATTGAATAGAATAAATATTACAATTTATATAAACAATAAATTTTTATGATAACCTATATTATTTAAGTTACAACTTTTTATTGAAAAAGGGACGTTAATCGTTTTAAATAATTAAAATTAAAATTTAATTTTTAATTATCAACAGTGATTTTAAATAAAAATTGTTAAAACTAAAAACCTAAACCCTAAAATATTAGGTGTGATGTAAACTTGAAATTTTGCAAAAACTGAATAATTTGAAATTAATTGGGGTTAAACTTAAGACCTATTGTACAGAATTAAGTGTAAAGACCACTTGAACACCATCTTTTGTGTCTTGTAAATGAGCAATGTTAATATAAAGTGATAGAAAGGAAAAAAGAAGTTTAAATTACATTAACTTGGGAGGTATGAAATGCAAGTGGACATGTCTTAAAGAGTTTCTCACACTCTTTTTCTTAAAAATTGAATCGGCATATGAGCAGTAAAAATTTTGAAAAGGCAAATTGAAAGTGAAATTGAGAATGCAGAAAGGTTTTCTTATTATCGTAAAGAAAGAATATGGAGATAAATGGAGATGTAAGGGAGGATGCAGAAAGGTTTTCCTTTTTTCTTTTTTTATCCAATACAAGCCTTTATATAGGCAATCACAATTGAGAAATGAAAAGACTTGATAGTATTAAAAGTCATCCAATAACTAATATTTAGAACATTCCCCTTTTTAATGACTTGAGTAAATGGAAGTTTATCTTTGAATTTGAAGTATGTTATCTAACCTATCTCGTTCCCGTTTCTTGGTAAACACCATTGGGGAAAAAATCAAGATGTAGGAAAATGAGTGCAATTGAAATCTCCCCCAAGGTCTCATTCGTTTATCTTGACATTAGATTTTTTGTGATGTGATACTTCAATACCTATGATATATGTACAAACAAAAGCATATTTCTCATTGTAATCGTCTTCAAATTAAGTGTATGAATTGTCTCACCCTTTCTTTTTACTAGTCTTTTGGTGCACATTAATGTGCATGTAATTAAGTTAGAGTATAAATGTGAATGATGTATATAATAATCATGTAAAGGTATTATTTTGTAATTATCAAACTGATGAAGGGTAAAATTGGCGATGTGAATTGTGGTTTCAAAAGAAACCGTCAATTCCACCTTCTGCGCTTTATATATAGGATAGATAAAAAATCAGTGGTAAAAATAAAGAGAGAAAGAGTATGTACAATCACAACACCCCCTCAAATTGGCGTTCATAGACTTATTTCGACGTTTGATGATGATGTTTGAATGTCAGCTTGTATTTATAGCTTGAAAAGCTGCATTTGACCGTATTGACTGAGCAACATTCACTTGACTATTTTTATTACTTTTTCAAAGATCATCTAAACTTTTACAGTCAATCTTCCAAAGCTATTACGTGCATCCGAATGATGTAAATGACATAGAAAATAACACAAAAAGTATCAAACTACTCACAAACAACTATAAAACTAACAAGTACTAAATGAAGATTGTGCACAAATATTAGTATATTTGTGCGCACATCAGCAACTCAGATATATTGCATCAAGCTTCTACTAATCTTACGCGAGTGCTTGGCGGAACTTAGATCCCTCTGATAAATAACTCTAATCACAAAGGATATTGCTAACACTCAAGATTAGATTATTTATCCTCAATTTCGTGCTCTGTAAGTTGCTTCTCAAATCAGCCTCCTACTCTATTCATAAGGAAAAGATTAGGAATTATTAAAAATAAAGAAATTAATATAAATATATTATTTATATTAAGGATAAAGATCAAGGAGGACAATCAATCATTTTGTGAAACCGAAGGACGCGATCTCAAACATTATTTTTAATCATCCAACGGATGAGATTTAAAATAAAAAAATCTCCAAATCCAACCGCCCCGTGTTTTTCGCAAATTCAACCGCCAACTTTAATAAAAACCAACTTTAATCTCAACCGTCAGATTAATCAAATCAATGGTTGAAATTTTGTCCTCCGTCTTACAAATATTTAAAATCCTCGTAGAACTTAACCCTTTATATTAATTACTTATCTTTTATAAAACACTAAATCTTTCTAACTTATTTTTAACTTATTCAAAATTTCAACCATAATTCTGACTGATATAAAATCAAGTATACCCACCTGTGAGATTTTTTTATTAAGTCTCGCGGACTGTCATGATGTCGCTGTTCTTCAAGTCTTATTCTCTTTGTTGCAGCATCTTTGTGACAGACTATCTTTGACAGTAGTTTTGATTTTTGGTTTCACCTATTTCTATCTTTTTGTCAGAATTTGTCATATAAACTGACGTTCACTCCATTGAACTCTAAAAGTTTATAATAATGAATTTAATTATTTTACTTTTACTTTTCCTCGACTTCAAGTCTTTTTCGTAATTAATTTTAAGCACACACAAAATCAGTACCTTATTACAAGGATATCCTATATTAATATTTGAGCATGTGTCAATATAATATGATTCATGAGGTACCAGAATAATAACATACACTGCACTAAGGAATAATGTGTTGGCCAATTGTTTGTTGAACTCTAACAATTATAAGCCGAGCTGTTATGTCTTGTACAAATCTTATCGCAAGATATGGGGATGATCAGAGATCATACATTCCAATCCCATATCTTTGAATGTGTATTATGCTATGTGGTTTAATGATTAATTTGGTGCGATCATGTCTATTAGAAAAATTGCTCTCTTCATATGGATTTATTATAAGAAAAACTAACTAAATGAAATGATTTACTAAAGAATGACTTGACAGAATAACTTGGTAGTAAATTATGGAATCATTTAAAATCATTTAAATTATTCTTTATTGTACATCAATCTTTTAAGACATACTTATCCAAGTAACAACAACAAAGACCGCATTTTTTGTTTTCTTGAGAGATCAAACTATTAGCTTACCTTCAGAAAGTTACCAACACTTGGGACACCTTGGTGCACCGTAAATATAAGATAATATCCAGGAGGAGCTAAGATGCTTGATTTGGGAGTGGTGACAGAAACCTCGTACGTGTTTGTTCCCACAACTTTTATGCTCCCCATTGTAAGTACCAACAGTCTCTGATTCATCGAAAATGAATGTGTCGCAAATGATGGTTCAACCAGTGTTACACTCACCTTGGTCAAATCAGCCGCAGCTCGGGTCCAAAAGCGGACTAGAAGTTGTTCACCATACCCTACTTGCGCGTTGGAAATTGGAGCAACTATGTTTGGTCGTAAATTTGTTTTGTTTGCGTTCAGATATGATGGCCGGAAAGCGTCTAAGCTGACCTCTGTAGGAAACTGAACGTTGTTGAAAGCATAATGTTGATGAGGGTTGCTTCCTCCTACTAAGACGCGGCCATCTCGAAGTAGAAGAGCGCTAGAATGGTACATTCTAGCAATGGTGGCGGGGTCTTGAGTTTCAAATCGTTCCCCGATAGGATTATTCGGTTTGTATATGACCGGGTTCTTGACGGGTGTATCAGCCTGTTCCCATCCGGCTGTACCTCTTGCAGCTCCATTTATGATTAAAACCTCTCCATTAGGCAGCAAGATCATATCTCCCATGCAACGTGCCATTGGCATTTTCTCAACTAGCCAAGTAGGGTTAGGGCTTGTAATGGTCATGCGCGCACATGTGTCTAACGCTGTAACAAACGTACCTTTTAAAGATAGGGCATATGATCCGTTCGGCGCTCCGCCACAACCAACACCTCCGCTGTCACTGTAGCATCCTCAAGACTTGTTAATGGGAGTAGAACAGCTGATCCGGTGCTAGGATAGGATCTTGGCTCTGCACCGGGGATTGCCGGATATGTTCTAACTACCGTGTTGGTCTTATAGTCTAGTAAGATGCTCGATTGTTGGCGAAGATGAATAGGTTTCCATCAGTGTTTAAGAATAAATATGGGTAGAGATTGTTTTCAATTCCCTTATCGTTCGTTTGTGACAGAAATGGTAAGCTGTAAAGATTTGGAAATGTTGTTTTTGGATAGAATTCAAAGTTGAATTGTCCTCGGCCACCGACAATGATACCCTCTCCGGAAGGGAGCTTTTGGACTGAAGCATACCACCGGTTGACCAACAAAGCATTGGCGTTCTCCTGCCAATCGCAGCCTCGTCACAAGGTTGCATGGTCCTAACAACTCGAGTTCCAGCACCATTGCCACCAATTTGGTTGAGGACGCCACTAGGGTTGACTGAACCAGCTGAGCACCAAACGTCTGTCTGGATCATCAAAGGTCGGACAGTATTGTTATAAATAGTGTACTCAACCGAATGGGCTGAGCAATCAACTGTGCTTGGGGCTGTTTCGGGTCGCATTGTGACGTAGACAGCATGATTTTGGAGTGGCCAAAGTCTAGTCTGTCGAACATGATGACCTTGTCATTATTTAAAGCTGCATGTGCATGACTGATATTCCTGCGTTTCTTAGTAAAAGCTTCCACGTCCCACTCTCCGCCTCCGACGCTATCGGACCAACGGAGAGGAGGAGGAAGAGGTGTAGGAGAAAAAACATCGATGTATGAGACATTATTGTTGGGAGCTTGCTGCTTGAGAATTGAGTGATTTGATGATTGCTGAGTGAGTATTGAGCATGTTTATGTCACATGTATTTATAGGACCTGATGGAGAATGACAGCTTTTTCATTCACCGACTCAAATAATTTTTCCAAGCTGTGACAGTTCATAATATATTGATTTCTGTTTATAAATGCAAGCAGTACGTGAATCAAAATTGATCATTGATTATTGACTCTTTAAATGTTGCAAAATTAGTAGATGAAAATTTAGCTTTTTGAAAAGTTAATACATTCATGAGTTCGGATCTAGAGATGCAATGATATTTTGTAAGATTATGGGAATATCATCTTAGCCGTTGGTTTTGATTTATCTAACGGTTGATATTTAATTAATTTTTAATAAAATAAGTAATTGAATTTGCAAAATACACAGACGGTTACGAATAACGTTATCAATATTAACCGTTGGATTAATAGAAATCAACAGTTGAGATGATGTCATTTGATCTCACAAATATTTATTAGTCTTCCTAAAATCTCCACTCATGAAATTTTTTATCATCAAATTTAGTCATTAACCATGATCTTAAAATAATTTCATTCTATCAATGGCCATTAGATTCTTATCTTGTAGACTAGGATCAAATGTTGTGAATACTTTTACAAATTAAAGATTTTCATCTTTTAAATATCTTTTACTGAATTAAACATAGTGTATACATCATTAAACAAATAGATTCCATTTTGCTTAGCTGTTAACTTTTGTTTGTTGCACCGATTCAAAATCTCATCTTGTGTTCATCTTTTGGTTCGCATTGCCCTATGTTTGAATGGTTATTCGATGGAATGCAAATTTTAGGTCATAAACTAAGGACCAAATTTTATGACATAAAAAATTAGTGCAGATGCTCTTAAAATTAATATGTGTCTACTTCATTTAAATCGCTTTACTAAAGTAAAAGTATGATATTGAGATTCTACGTATTTTGTAAATCTAAAATCCATATTTTTAGCGTATTAAATTGATAAATCATTTACATCTGTCTCATATCTTTTGTAAAAATAATGCATACAATTTTTGCATTCACTTTTGTCTTATCGCAGGGTTGTCTTTTTTCATGCATGTGTTTTACGAACAAAAGTTTCAGAAAAAGCCAACTTACGCAGGCGGGAAATATGATGTTCAATGCATAAAAGAATGCACGTAAAGATTATTTTTTTGGGTTCAGTTGGAGTCTATTAAACCAATAATATTGAAAATAACTTTATTAAATCAGAGAAAATGAAATGCCAGTATGAAATATTAAAAAAATAAATTATCTATGATTCAGTAATTTACCATTTTATTGAAAGGAAAATGTTCAAAATGCATATTCATATGAAATAAAAGAACGTCTCATTTCTATCAATTCAACGCTTAATATAGATAATAATCAATCTCCAATCGCACCGTATTTTTTTGCTCTTTCATTTTAATTTTAACTTAAAATCAATTTAATCTCAACCGTTAGATTAATTTAATCCAATGATTGATATTAATTTCCTCTGTTTCATTAAAATATCTCTTAAACTTTACCCTTGTTGAACATATCAACTAATTAACATAGTATCTATATATGTATATTTAAAACGGAAAATGAAATGTCAATATGAATATAAAATATATATAAAATTAATTATGTATGATTCGGTAAATTTGGTTGACTTGTCGAACTGACCATAACCTCGAAACAGTGAGGAAAGCTCCTACTGAATTTTAATGAAATATAATTACACGGCTTAATAATGCAGTACAGGTACATTAAGCTGATTATAAGTCCTGATATTGCTATCAAAAAAAAGTCCTGATATTTAATATATTCTCAACAAATTTTCTTGACTAATTCTATTTTGTACCTAAATATTTTTGTATAGACGTTTCAATTTTTACTATAACTAACCGTGACTCAACGTGGGGTTTAATTTGGACGTTTATTTCAAGGTTTTAAAACATTAAAAATAGATAATGTGTTATTGTAAGTAAATTGTTGAGAAAAAATATTGTATAAAGTTAAATGTATGGCTGAGAATGATAGATGACCTATCGCGGTACAGAACGGATTTACCTCAAAAATACACATCGCATTTACTTAAAAAAAGTCGCGTCTAGGTAAATAATATGATCAAACCCTAGGGTACGAAACCAGGGTAACAGCAACCGCAATAAACAAAAAATCTACGCTGAAATTCGGAGAGCGTGAACGTTGTTTAATTCAGTTGATATTAGTCAACTCACAAATAACATAACAAACATATGCAACATGCACGGAGGAGTGTTCTCTTGTTGTCTTGAATATGAAACCCTAATGATATATGCGTCCATGCTGCCATGTTTTTTGTATACGTAATACATTAAACAAAAAGTATATATTGAAATAATTTGGAGGACCAGTAAGTAATCTTCATTTAGATATATAGGGAAATATTCAAGGTGGACTATCAAATTTATGTGGGAACGTAGGACGTGATCTCAACCATTGATTTATAATAATTCAACGGATGAGATCTAAAGTAAAAAAAACCTCCACTTTCAACCACAGCGCATTCAACGGATGAGATCTAAAGTAAAAAAAACCTCCACGTAGGACGTGATCTCAACCATTTAGATATACAGCGTTTTTTTTTGCAGATTCAACCACCAAATTTATTAAATACCAACTTTAATCTCAACCATTAAATTATCAAAATCAACTATTGAGATTAAGTTCTTATATCTCACGAAAATTTAACGTCTCTCTTGAACTTAACTCTTATACTAGATAATTCTTAAATTAATTAATTTTAAATAAAACATTCCATAATTTTTTACAAATACAATCATCAAATGTAATTTTTAATTACCACTTGTTTGGTTATAAAAATCATCTGACAATGATGATGTCTCGCCATTTTATGTTAAACCATTATTTCTACCGATTTCGACTCTCCACGATAATATAAAACTTAGTTTTGAAATAATTGATGCAAGTAGCATTGCTTTACTGTATAAATTTCCATGGAAAAAATTTCGTGTAAGGTTCAATTCGTGATGAAGTCGTTGATAAGCGTCAGTCGGTGGAGTTTGGTGGACTAGGGAAAAATTTATACAATAAAAATAAGAGATAAAAACATAATGACTTTTAGATTAGGATAAATTAAAAAATATGATGGAATCATAAGCTCAGCTAATATTCTAACCATCAAACTTTGAAACAGAGGAAAAGTTCAAGAATGATGTATAATTATTTGTAAGACGGTGAAACACAATTTCGATCGTTGATTACTAATACTTAAACGGATGACATTTAATATGAAAAATAACCGTCAAATCTAATTGCTCATACTTTTGCAAATCCAACTACATAATTTAATTAAAAATTAACTTAATCTCAGTCGTCTGATTAATCATATCAACGGCTAAAATTATATCCTCCCGCCTAAAAAAAATTTATCGCTCCTTTCGATCCTATCCCTTGAAATAGATATAGATTACTAAACAGAAAAATATCAGATTATATTTTCAAATTGAATAGTTATCATATATTGTATAAAAGTCAACAGAAAGAGTTTCTGTATTTATTTGTTAGCAATGCATGAAACCAGAATTGGACTTCATACATGGTTTTCAAGCTCTATCTACTCTGTTAGTTACATAAGATAAAGATATGGATAAAACAATCCATGCTGATATTCAAATAAAACGTGGTTTCAACAACTGTTTGTTAGTTCACAAAGCGACGTACCAACATATGATCCATGCAACATGTATGAAAGAATAATGTATTGTTAGATTGTTTATTAAAGCCTTAATTATTGCAGCCATTGCTGTCATGTTTTGTGATCTCAGTGCAGCCTCAAACAAGATCTCCGTACCTACATTCCTTGTACATTTTTAATAACTAAACATTGTGGTTTTGTAGACTTTATTTTACTAAATGTTTTTAGAATCATCATGTCTGCTCGTATTTGAAATTATTTCATTTGGTGGCCGACTTACAGTTTATAATTTATTTACACTAGTATTTGGTGCACAAAACTTTGTTCATGGTATGTATTTTTTATGTAATTAATTAAAGAAATATATAAATAATTAATTATGATATGTTAATTATAAGAAGATTTACGGATAATTTTGGAATCGAAATGTGGCTTCAAAATAATTAACAATAATAAGTCTTAAGCTTTATTAATGAAGAGATGTAGACCCATCGAGAGTTAGCTCAGTTGGTAAGAGCCGGAGCCAAATGGGGTTGAGAATGGGGGCAGGACAGGAGTTTTGCGGGGTAGGGTAGAGGGGAATAATTTAATTGGCTTGAGAATGGGGTTGTCCATTCCTTGACCAATTTTTTTAAAAAAATAAAAAAATGAAGAGATGTAGAAATTTGGATAACTTAACAATGCACTAGTGGCTAGTGCGGACTAGCGGCTAGTGCGGACTAGCTAGTAAACCGAACATGGGTAAGGGCGTTACGGTGCAAACGGGTAGACCTGATGGTGCTTTTTAAGCAACAAATTACAGTCTCACAATATTCGTGTGTTTAATAATATTTATTTAAAATTAGTATATACAATGTGAATGTATCATGTGGATCATCTATTTTGGTGGACTAATGAACCCTCTCTTGTATCCGTTGATTATATTTTTTTGATGCACCAGATTGCACTATGTCATTGCACTTGTCACGTGTATGTCACGTGCTGAACATGTGCAACTCACTTGTCTTATTAATATATTGACAAAATCTGGTGCATTGAAAAAATACAATCAACGGATGCAAAAAGGGTTCATAAATCCACCAAAATAATTGAATCCACATTATACATGCCCACTGTATATAATATACTTAGGGAAAGGTTCAAATGAGAACCTATTTTAAAATGAAAACTTAGAACTAATGTGAGTCTTAAGATGTAGGAATTAAATGGTTTGGATTGATGACCTCATTAATCAAATATTAATTATTTTTAGTGATGAAAGGGCACACTTGTCATTTCAGATTAATATGTTAATAAATGGATTATTTTAAATTACATAAAAAATTTAGTTTATATAATTTATTTTAAAATTTTAAATTAGTGGATATATAAAGTGCATCACTAAATACTTTAAAAGTGCATCAATTTTTTAATAAAAAGTGCATCACTAGAAATTTAAAAAATGCATCAAAATTTAAATAATTGTAATAATTTTTTTAATATGCGGATTGTAATGCACTTTTTAAAAAATATTTTAATGCACTTTTTTTTAAATATTGTAATGCACCTTTTAAATATTGTAATGCACTTTTACAAAATATTTTAATACACTTTTGCAAAAATATTGTAATGCACTTTTTTATAAAAATATATAAATACACTTTCAAAAAATCATTAATTATCAATTATAAAAATTGAATTGACAAGTGTGCCCCTCATATTGATTGATGATAGTAATTATCATATTAATAATGTCATTAATCACATCCATTGAATTGTTTGATCGTGTGGTTTATATTGGTTCTAAGTTTTTATTTTAAATGTGGTTTGTACCGGAACCAAACCCAATATACTTATATCAGAATTATTTCAAAATTATACTCAAGTAACTTGGTGGCTCTTTTCTATTTTCTGTCTTATATTATAGTGCACTTTTTCATTTTGAGAGTCTGAAAATATACTTTAGTTTTCCATAAATGAAAATCTTCTCACTCTCACATCAATTTCTCTTCATAATTTATTACTTTGCTTTTCTTCATCATTTGTTATCAATCAAATCATTCATTTTGTTTAATTCTTCTATCACAATACTTTTCTTCATTTATTATTATCTCATTTTCACTTCTTCATATTTTCTAAATTACCCTATCAAATTCCAAATATAGGGACAATGGAGTAATAGTTTTTGCTCCACTCCAACAGATTGTGGTCCTGCGACTTGGTACATATGCAGATTTAGGTAGGATTTAGGCTTCACAATAGTTACTTTAATTGTCAATTTTGGGCGAAATGCAGATCAACCCAAGTGAACGATTATGCACTAAGAAATAAGAATGCTTCTCTTGTCATTTTTGAAGACCAGGGCGACCATCCGCTGTTGCAATAGCAGATTAAAGTTACAAGAAGTAAACATTTATAAGACAGGTCGTTCAATTCCTGATTATGAAGCTGTCCCAGTAAAAGCAGAAGAGCATAATAGTATCTATGCAGACATAGGCGCTTTAGACGACGTAATTTGTACAGACACAAACACCATGATAAGCCGAATTAAATTATATATATGTAGATCAACTTCCATGGCAAATGCAGGTGAAGGACTTAGTTGGTCGAGGTTTTGACAGCAGCAGTGACAGTGGAGACCATGGAGTCCATACCGCAGAGGTTGTGGGATGATCTGCATATCCTGTAATATCCCTTCTCACCCCATGTTTCACCCCATGAGTTCTTGAGGATCCAGAATGGCTTTTCCTTGAATCTGATGGGAGCATAGGCACTGGCACCATAGCCTACAAGTAAGACTCCGTGGTCCTGGCGCTTCGAGCAGATGTAGGGGCAGGATACTCCTCCAATGTAAGTCTGCATGTACATGGCATTGATAGCAACTGCAAAGTAGACCAATTAGCAAACTCATTATCAGAACCAAATGGACTATGGAATTGGCAACAACAAACATATTTACTTAAAAATGTCATTACTTGCTAGAGGGCCATTCCTGACCAAATTTGCAGCGATTTGGTCCTCATCAAGAGACACCACACTGAAGTTGGCAACGGAAGCCACAATTTTGCTCTTATCTAAGTTGCAGGTACCATCGGTTCCAGTGTAGGGATAATCCTCCTCCTTGACGAGTCCACCAGTCTTCAGTGTGTACTCAAATGCATTGTTCATCAGCCCACCATTGCAACCAGCGTCACATGACCCTTGTTCTTCTGGATCACACTGCAAAGTTGAACAAAAATATCATTTCCGCTAAATACCATCATTACAAGAAAACAAAATCAAATAGAAAAGTGAAGGCAGACAACTAAGACCCAGAGAAATAATCAAGCAATATGTCCCAATCCACAGACAACCTTGCACTACCACAAGAATCAAGACCTTGCTTATTGATCCAATTTTCAAATGATTTACTGCAACAATGCCATCATGGTTAGCAGAAAGGCACTGTCTATGAAGTAAGAACAAGCCTTATTCAAGTAACCTACACACAGGGCATTTTAATCAAATACGACTCTCAAAAGTCAATTACACTAGGGAGGCCAGAAAAGTAATCAAATAAGTATTGAATATCTATTATCCTGAGTATTCCATGTACCATTGGAATTCAATAAAAAGAAAGGGTGGAGTAAACTGATTCCTAGTGCTCAAATAAATGTAAACTACATCACTGATGCATAAATTCTATCGTATATAAAAACTCAAACAATCGACCCGCAAAAAATCTCCATATTTCATCACATCTAGATTACAGCTAAGCAATCAGCTGCGAGAGAAACAGAAAAATTTGCAAACCTCATGATCACAGTCCACTAGTTGCTGCTCACTCAAGCTGACCAACTCTCCAGTAGCAAGAAAATGAGCTCCTTCCAATGCTCCAGTTGTACTAAAAGACCAGCACGATCCACAAGAGCCCTGAAAAAAATCATAAAAATAAATCCAAATAAAAAACATTCAAATTCATAAAACAACAAAAACCAAAACAACTGATAAAAAGTTACCTGATCCTTAACTCCAGTGACAGCACCCTTCTCGCGCCAATCAAAATCCTCCGGTAGATTATTCGTAGGCAGTATCGGCGCCTTCCTAGCATCAGCAGGAAGCTTCAACTTCCTCTTCAACCCCAAATAACTCCTCTGAAACTCCTCCGGCGTCAAATCAGAAAACTGCGTCACTCCATGAACCGCAGACGGATCAATCAACTGATGCCTTTCAGCTCGTCTCAGATTCGCTTTAAACACTCCCAGTCTATAATCATGCTCCTCAGCCGTCGCGTACACCTTGTTGAACTTGGATTTGAACAGAGCGAAGTGGTGCTCGGCGCCAAGGGTGTTGTGTGCGATACCATCGGCGTCGGGGACGACTTGCCGGATGAAGAGATCGTCGGAATCGGCGACGGCGGTTGAGAGGAGGATTAGGGTTTGGATAAGGAGGAAGATGAAGTTGCGATTCGCCATGAGAGATCGATCGATCGATGATGGAAATTCTGGTTGTATGGGGATTTAATATATAATAAAATATCTAGCAATCAGCGATGGGGTACGTGAATCAATGAGATGCTTACACGTGGTAGATTATTGTCCATTTATCGTTAAGATATTTCTGGGCCTTTTTAGCTTTGTTTGTATAAATGAAATTGAATATTGAGATTTTGTGAATGTAATTATTGTAGGGCCTAATTTAAGACAATTTAAGTATTGTAATAATTAAAAAACAAACCTTTGCGTTTTTGGTATAAAATTAATAAAATAATAATTTAAAAGTTTAGTTTCTATTAAAAGTTACGATAGAAAGTAACATTGACTTTATGGAAGCTATTAGGGTAGAGCATTCGGTAAATTACTGATTTACCGACTTGCCGAATTTACCGAACCGAATTTATCGAACCGAATTTACGACATAATATTATTGTTCCTATTACAAATCGAAATCATCAATTTACCGATAATTCGGTAAAACAATAATTTCGGTAAATATCTAAATTACCAAAAATGTGTTTGAAGACAAAATAGAAGTCACCTCACACCTCGGTATGATCAGTACTCTACCTAGCGTACCGAGCTGAATTTGGTCAGAACGTCGAGCTTCAACACGACATCTGGGTATGCTCGGTACCCTACCTAGTGTACCGAGCTGATTTTTGGTCAGAAAGTTCATTATTTTCACGATGCCTCGGTGTGCTCGGTACGGTACCAAGCGTACCGACCTCTTTTCATCCTACCGAGCGTGCAAGACAAGTGATAAGATTAAAAATATAATTTATATTTAATAATTTGATAATTTGATAAATTACCGAATTAAAATAATTATTTCGATTACCGTTATTTTATTACCGATTTTTCAATCGATAATTAACCGAAATTACCGAACTAACAAATTTACCGAACCGAAATTTTTCGGTAAAGAAAATTCATTTCGGTAATTCGAAAATTACCGCATTATGCTCTACCCTAAAAGCTATTGTGAATAAATTCATTAATTTTGATTAATTAAATGGATAAATTAAGTTGATTTGATTTAATTAAAAAAGTAGCAAAAATCACACAATTCCTTTTAATCATAAAATTTTATTATATGATATTATGACATTGAAATGCATTTTAGTTGGGGAGGATTGGAAGAAATGAGATGATAATGCGTCCACATTTCAGTTGATTAAACAGAGGATAAGAAGTTATGGTGAAGCAATTAATAAGATAATGCCAAAAGGTCGATTTCATGACAGGTCATGGATGACGAATATAATTAGGAATAGCTTTAAAGAGTCTCTTGTTTGTTTAAAATGGTTACGGCTTGTCATGTGTTAGATTTGCTAACAATTAACATATCATATGCCAAATTGATCGTGACATATAGTATTTTTGAAGGGTGAAGTTAGTTGGGTTACCATTGCTGCCGAGTCTTATGAAAACTCAATCTGCATGCTATCAGATGAATAAATCAGAAATGCGGAATTGCCAACAGAGTGGTGCTCTGTTGGTTGAGAGAACTGACAAAAGAACCTCAGGGCTAGGGTTTGAACCCTGGCCTCGCTACTTTGGCTCAGATTTTTTCTGGAGTTTCATTCCTCCAGTCTGCGCGCGTGAAGGCTGTTTATTCTTTCCGCCTGTGCGTGAAAGCTGTTGATTTGATGCTCTATGGATGCTCATTCCTTCCCATGTAAGAGGAGACCTTTGGATGTCATTGCTGGAAGTGATGCAAGATTGCTTGGATGATTGAATTTCATTGGTGGTAGTGCCTAAATGGCTTGTGCGTTTTAAAGTATTAGTTGTACTAGATGAATATATAATATCTTGTACTCAATTGTAAACCCACCCATCAAAAAAAATGCGGAATTAAGTGAGTTGGGCACATGCGAGTCGTTGATTAAGGATTGATCGAGCGACTGATCAGCTAGGATATATAATCATCGCAACAAAGACTAAAACCCTACGAAGAAATGCATCTCTCGCATTCGGCGCGATCACGAAGGTGATTCCGATTGAGATCGAGCGATTTCTAGGTTCCCTAAGAGATTTGGGTGAGTTTTGTGTGAGAGTAATCAAGTTGATCTCTGTAAGTTGCTGATCAGGTCTTTGAGCATTAACGTTCATGTGTTGAGCATTGACAGTTTGTATTTATGACCTACTAAACACTAATATAGCGACAAATAAGTCAAACTCAAGATAAAGAATTTGGTCTTAGAGTTTGTACTATTATTCATAGCGACAGTTTGTATTTGCAACTCAATTCTTCAAACTGTAATGGGAACTCATAAAAAATATTGTAACAAAAACAGTAACGACAATTGAGTTCGAAGAGTAAGCTTTTCAGAAGAAAAAGGATGAAACTCGCCGCCAAAAATCTCTAGAAAGCTCTAGAATTCACCGTTAAGAATTGGCTCCTTCAATTAGGGTCGAAACCTTACTGAAAAGCTACTGAGAATAGCAAAGTGGGGTGGGTCAGACGATCCCGGACCCTATAGAATTACGGGCCGCAGATGGTATTGATTTTTGAATATTCTTCAATGTCCACGGGAATAAATTCTTCACTGTCTGCGACTGACGTCATCAAGCGCAATCATGCTCCTTTACTTCATTTTCGAGAGCCGAATTCGCCTAAAATTCTCCATTAGCGTAAAAAATCTCTCTTGCAGTCCAAATATGCTGGAAATGTAAAACATTATGAAAAAGATTATTTTCACAAACAAAACATATAAAATAGATGGAAATAAGATAATGATGAAAATAATCATGCTCCATCAAGCATCTCCTTTCTTGAGCGCAAGGTTGAGATCTAACTACTTGTGATCAGAAACAGTGGTTTTTGTCCTTAGCTGCCAGTTTTGGTAGCGGTATAGTCCATTAGAGCCCGATCAAGCTCAAAGTGAATTACGAAGATGGATCTCTTGATCGTGAGGAACCGCGATAAAACTGGTGTGTCCCTTTCTGTTTATTCGTTCTAGCATGCATCATTCAATTAGTTTTTCGTTTAGAAATGATTGCATGTTGGTTTGCTAACTTATGCTGAAACTGTTAATAGCTAGGGTTAATAGTAGAGTTGGAATATGCCTTATAACAATGGTATTAGAGCCGGATATTACAATTCCAGCGAGTTTGGTGGACAGATTTGATCAAATGATGTTTAGACCTGCTTCACAAGAATATACTTGAACAAATAACAGTAATATTTTTTTCCTTTTTCATATTTACTCTGTTTACATTATTTGTGGCACCAGTTCTCCACTAATACAAATTGTTTTTGTGTTTTTTTCCGATAAATAAATGGCTGCCAAGCTTGATTTGATAAAGTTTGACAGCAAGAGTATATTCGGTATCAGGAAATTGAAGATGTAAGCTCTTCTTTCCTTTCACCAAGTCTATAGAGCGCTGGAAGAGGATCAGACGGTCTAGAATGACGATGGGAAGAAGTCTTGTTAAGCTTAACTGATAAGACTATAAAAAAAATGTTAGCATTGCAAATCTCCTATTATTTATGTCATAAACTAGAATTTATGTTTCCAAACGTGTTAGCAACTAATTTTGTCTATTTTGAAAGCTAGTTTGTTTGTCTATAAGACAGATGACAGTAAGTCAGTGGATAACAATTTAGATGAGTTTTTTAAGATGGCTTTGATGTTGTCTGGCACTGAGTATGTTTTAGATAAGACAAATATAGTTATGATTTTGCTGAACTCAATGCTTGATAATTACTTAGTTTTTAAGAATGCTTATCAGTATGCTAGTAATGCACCTTCGTATGATTTGTTGTGCACTAGCATGCAAACTAAGGAAATAGAGCTAAAAATGGTGCTAATATGTTTGTTAGGGTAAGGGTAAACCAAAATAGACTAAGGATAGAGTAGTAGCTCAAAAAATAAGAATAAGCAAGACAGTAAAGGTATTTACAAAGACAATCAGGAAAGTAAGGATAATCTAGAGGGTAAAAAACGCTTTTATTGTGATAAAACTGGTCACTTAAGAAGAAATGTTATAAGTGGGGAACTGGGTTAAAAATAATCCTCAGCCTGAAACATAATCTAGCAGTAGATAAAAATAAGGTCAATACGTCTTTGTAGATGTGACATCTAGGAAATTTAAAGATAAATTAATTCTTGATTATGGCTGTTCTTATCATATGTGTCCAAATATTGAGTGTTTTGAAGATTACTCTAAAATATCTAGTATATTTGTAAACATGGGTGATGAAAATGTATCTTGTGTTAGTGGCATGGGGTCAATAAGGCTTATAATGCATGAGAACAGAACTGTGATATTGACCAATGTTAGACATATTCCTAGTTTGAAAAGAAAATTAACTTTACTGGGTGTATTGGATGATATTGGCTTTTCTTGCATATCTGAAAATGATTCAATGAGTTTTATAAAAAAAATTTACGATTTTGGTAGCAGAATAGTGCATTAGATCTCGATCGAGATAAATGTAGATTACGACAATGAATCCCTTGATCATGAAAAACCACGATAAAACTGATGTGTCCTTTTTTGATTATTCGTTCTTGCATGCATCATAGAGTTAGAGTTTGGCTTAAAAGTGATTGCATGTTGGTTTCTTAGCTTAGGCTAAACTGGTAATAGATCGGGTTAATAGTAGCGCCGGAATAAGTCTTACCGCAAGTTTTTTATTGATTGTAAATCGCTAAATCTCCCACTAAAATTTAATCATGTTTATTAATGTTTGTTCACTTTTTTTTATTATACGTTCTAATATTTGTACACTTTCAATTATTCTCAACCACATATTTTAACTTTTATTCATATTTATCCAAACAATTCATTCATAACCACACATTATCTATTTTTCGTTTCTTAAAATCGTGAAATATGTACTTTTCAACAATAAAACCTATCTCAGATGCTTGGATCACTTGACAAACAAATAAAACCTTTCAAAGATATCAACCAACCACATATACCCACGTCACCATCTGCTAACCTTACCGAGAGTCAAAATCGTCAATGAGCGCAATCATACAGTATTTTTTCTATCGCCGATTCTTTCCGGCGAATGCTCCGGTACAATTTCAATTATTTCTCATCTCTGACTGGCACATGATTCGATGTTTGATCTAACTGGGTACAACAAGTTAAGTTTGTGAGGAAATTGCTTATTAGGGTTTCGAAAGCTATCCTATTTGCCTATTTTGGTCATGTACTGTGTTGTACAGTTTATTTCCAGCTGATTTAAAAATGATTGATGATTTATATTTGATAGTATGATTCTCTAGATTCGTACCTTTTCAGTCATATGCATGTCTGTGTGTAGGACTAGACACTAGTTATCGTCTGGAATATGTTATGATTTCTCATCTGTAACTGGCACATGATTCGATGTTTGATCTAACCGAGTACAACCAGTTAGGCTGCTAACTGTATCTGTGCTGTCCTTACAATTTGGTAGTTTTTCTCTTCTGGGTCATAGTTTTCTCTGCAGTAGTTTTGCATATATGGCTTTAGTGATTCTCTGTTTTAACTTTTTTTTAAATGATACACTCTTGAACATTTTTCAAGTTTTCATTACCCGTTCAATGGATTTAATATGAGTGGTCGCAGAATATATTCCCTTTCTATCGCCGGGATTGAACAATCACTATTTCGCTACTCATGAAAGAAAGGCTACACTGTTTAATTGTATATATCCTATCATATTTCTCACAAAACCTGTTCGACGGTTATTATGATATGAAGATTACTGAAAACTTTTTTGTTTCATTTACCCAAAAATTTGTTCCCTGCTGCTACTACAAAATTTAGGTTTTTTCTTCAGATTCAGGTGCTGACAACTCAAATTACTTGCCCATGCTTGTTTCATGGCATTTTAGGTGCTTTTGGGACTAATTGACGTACTGAATTGCTTGTTTTATCTGCTTGCTGATGAATTAGTGGAGTTGCCTTTCCAGTTGTTATGGTATCCACTATAGATGTATGCCGTCATTGTGATCCTTCTTTCGCTCACTGGATTAATGAGCATGGATCTATCCCCCCACCTTCACCTTCTGCACTGCATTGTGCACATCTGTTAATAGTCCATCTCTCATCCTGCTTCAATTATCCATCGTTATTTGCATGCTTCCAAGACAGCCTGTTTAATTTACGTCATAAACACAGCCATTATTTCTTTGCTTTTATTTTCTACATTCCCTACTCTGCATTGTACTATTATGTGCAGTTCTTTATACTTCAAATCTTCATGTTGCCTATACTGATCAGAATCTGAAGTAATTGATTGCTTTAACAGGAACTTAATTGTCTTTGTCAGCTAAGATGAGAGTTAACCTGTTATGGGAGACAGCCAGAAAAAATCTTCAACATTGCCCTTAATGCTTGGACCACCCCTCCGAGGCCTATGGTAGGGAAAGGTGTCATGCACCTCTGCTTTTAATCACTCTCTTTTTATTGACAAATATGTTAAATTCTTAGCTGATTGTGTAAAAATAGGTACATTTTGTTACAATCTAATTAAATGGAGTAACTAAAACTAATTCCGCATTGCACGATTAAGTTATAGGGTATGGTTATGGAACCCGAGCAGGTTATACTTGTGTTTGCTGATATTGGATTTTTCACTGGGTGTAGGTTTACTCTTCTCTATTAAGTTTGCAGCAGGGTCTATTAGGTAAAATAAAAAGATCATCATGTGCCTCAGTTGATTTAAGTAAAACATGCAATGGGATCTTATTTATCTGCTTCATCATGTGCCTCAGTTGAGAAGTAATTAATTAGCACAAAAATTGTTTATTAGCAGTTCCATTCTTATAAAATCATGCTTACTATCCCACATGCTAGACTTTTATATGTTGTGTTTTTCACAGGAAGGAACGGCCTGCTATGCCTTGTTCAGTTCTTCCTCCTTGCCACAGTTGGGTATGATGCTACAAAATCCAACTTATCCCAGCTAAACTGAATTTTCCTTTTTTCTAGATTAAATTGAACGAGTTAACTGATTTCATAAGCTAATTGTTGTATGGCACGACATATGGTAGGATCACAGCAAACCAAGGTTTTTACTTGTTGGGATTAATTATAGAACACATCTCCGACGTTTGCCTCAGCAATTCAAAACTCGGTCCCTGCTATCACTTTCCTCTTGGCTGCTATTCTTAGGTATCAATCCTCCTAAAAAATCAGCTATGTGATAACCATCTGGGAATCTTCCTATTGAATTTTCCTAAAGTGTTTTTTATGTTGCAGAATTGAACAAGTGAGATTTAATAGAAAAGATGGAATATCAAAGATGGCCGGAACCCTTGTTTGTGTTGCTGGAGCATCAGTAATCACACTCTAAAGAGGACCCACAATTTACACCCCAGCCACTTCTCTGCAGACTGTGTCAGCAGCCCCGCTCTTCGCCTCACTAGGAGATGCCAACGGAAAAAACTGGACTCTTGGCTGCTTATACCCTATTGGTCACTGCTTGTCGTGGTCTGGCTGGTTGGTCCTGCAGGCTCCAATTCTAAAAAAGTACCCAGCAAGACTGTCAGTCACATCCTAGACATGTTTCTTCGGCGTGATTCAGGTCTTGATCCTTGCTGCCTTCGTCGAGAGAGATTACCACGCCTGGGGTTTTCCACACTGGTGGTGAGGTTTTCACCATCTTCTACGCTGTAATATTTTTTTGTTTCCATTAGACCTCCAGCTTTCATCTTCATTTAATGCCCTTTCCATTTTCCCATTTTCTCATAGTAATTACATTTCCAGGGAGTAGTGGCATCTGGGATTGCATTTGCTGTGCAGATATGGTGCATTGATAGAAGTGGCCCAATGTTTGTCGCTGTTTACCAACCGGTGCAAACTCTTGTTGTCGCCATTGTGGCCTCTGCAGCCTTAGGTGAAGAATTCTACTTGGGTGGGTAAGTTTCCCTGGACTTTCAGTCTCCTATTCTGACGCAGGAGGAATCATATGTGTCTAGTATTTTATCTGTTATGTTATTCTCGAATTTAATTAGATAGCATTCAACAGGATCATTGTCACTGTACTGATCATCACGGGACTTTATCTTGTTCTCTGGGGTAAGAATGAAGAGAAGAAATTCTTACTGAAGGAAAAGAATATGATATCTCAAACTACTCCAGATGGAATCAACAAATCGCCAATAACCCATGTTAAATCTTCGATCACTCAGCCGCTGCTGTCCTCATCGCCTGAAAATGTGTGAACCAGAAACTATGTTCCAGGCCCTAACTTTTGACACACATTGCATTCCAGGTCCTAATTAGCGTCCTCATGCATCCGTACTTATAGTTATTATGTCGTATGTGTCAGTTACTCGTTTATTGCAGGTTACATTCTCCTAAGGATTGTTGTGACGAGTTTTGTATGTGTGAATTTACACTGCATACAAGATATTTCATGTATGAGTAATGTTTGGCTTAATGAGAATTGGTGTTTTGTTCAAACGTACTGTAAACTGTAAAGTGTCAAATGCACCTAATTGTAAAATTGGGCGTTGATTTTCAAAATATACGGAAAGTAGACATGTTCAAGTTCGGGCTCGGGCCGGATTCGGACCGGTAATTTTAAAAAAATTAACCCATATATTCGGGCCGGGCTAAACCCGCCCGTTATATTCGGGCCAAAAATTGTGTCCATACCCGACCCGTGTATTGGACCGGATTATCCGTCGGGCCAAAAGGCCCTAATTGCACATACCAAACTTTTATAATTCGGATTGAATCATATAAAAATAAAAATGTATTATAAATCGTATTTTCTATGATATTTTTATTGATACAAATAATATACATATTTTTAGGATAGTACACTAATATATTTTGAAAATCATGTGAATGAAAGCTACACAACTACATTTTAAAAAATAAATTTTTTCGTATTGATAATTATTTCATATAAATATAATACATACATTGATATATAAGTAAAAGATGAATATTATAATTATTAAATTTTATTTTATGATTATATATATCGGGTAACGGGCGGGCTTTTTAGCCCGGTTTGGGCTTAAATTGGTGTCCACACCCGGCCCTATTAATAAAACGGTCCGGACCGGGCTAGCATCGGGTATAATTTTGTGTTCAAGCCCGGTTATTTTATCGGGCGGGTCGGACGGGCCGGGCGGGCTAACCCGGATTTGAACAGGTCTAACAGAAAGTTATATTTGACGATTATTTTTAGGGTTAATTTCAAAAAGGCGTCATACAGCTATCATCTCATTCAATTTCAGGTATCGTATTATCTCAATTTTCAAATAAGGGTTATGAACTATTTCAATTTTCAAATAAAGGTCTGAACTTTCAAAATTTTCAAATAAAGGTCTGAACTTTCAAAATTTTCAAATAAAGGTCTGAACTTTCAAAATTTTCAATTTAAACACAAACTATGTCAATTTAGGTACAATTATCAATATAATTAAAGAATTGAAATAATATAAAATAAATTATATTAGTATTTAATATATATAATAATTATACAAATTCTATTAAGAAAAAATTAATAACTTAAATTATAAGAGAATGGATCAAATGAAAAGTGGTAGTTTGGTTGTAAAATGCAAACAAATCTAGACCACCCATTTAATTACATCCGATGGTTAGAATATAATCTTATTAATTAATATATTAAATGCCAAAAAGGGTAATAATGGAAACATACGTTAGAATATATTTACAAATAGAGATAGGTTCTAGGGAGACCAAAAGATTTTGTGAGACCGTGAGACTTGATTATAACCGTTGATTTTTATGAATTCAACGGTTGTGATTAAACTTGAGTTTTGATTAAATTATGGGATTAATTTGCACAAAACAAGGGGCGGTTGAGATTATTGGAATTTTTTTGCTTTTAATCTTGTTCATTAGATTAACTAAATGAATGGACAAGATGAAGTCCTTATGTCTTACATTTAAATAGTTGTCCTCCTATAACCGTTCTCTTTACAAATATATTAATTAAATTCAATCCCTTATTTTAAGGAACCGACATTTAATTTTTTGATATGGGAAACCGACGTTCAAATTTTTGTTATGTGAAGGTCGTTTAATTTTTAAAGTTAATGTTACGTGAAAAAAATTATTAAACATTTTTCCTATTAATTTCAACTTTTCAAGTATTCAATTAGTGATTTACAATACCGACCACTTTCTGCTATATAATATGATTTACGGTTTGATAGGATATGGTTCATGAATCATATGATAGCAAATTATGAATCATGTCAGAGCAAATCATAACTCGTGGATATGAATCAAAAGTTATTCTGTGTTATAAAGTATGGTCAACAGTTGTGAGGGTTAAGGCCGAAACTTGCGCAGTTTAAGTTTGTAATAGAGTATGACCCATGAATCATATTATAGCAAATCATGAATCATAGTATAGCAAATTATGAATCATAAGATAGCATAGCATGAATCATATCACGGCAAATCATGAATCATAGCATAGGAAATCATGAATCATATTATAGCAAATCTCGAATCATAGTATTGCAAATCATGAATCATAATAAAGCAAATAATGAAGCATATGAATGCGACCGTGGATATGTAATCTGTGAACTAACACACAATTTATAAACCTACTGTTTTCATTAACTTCATAGAACATAAAACTGAACATTAACCCAAAATGTCAAACCAAAGTAGATCATCCCTAACAATCCAAAACATCAAAATCATGCAAGTTCCCTGAGTTCCCCAATACAGCCCTAGGGTTTCAAATCTCCAAGAGAGTGAGTCACTGATGTTTGGGATGGATGATTCACGAATTACGTCGGTATGGCTGGGCAGATGGCTGTCATCGATTGTCTAGATTCGGAGCCAAATCGAATCGATTACGATTTGGAATAACATGATTCTCGGAATCACCGAAAACCGCTTGATTGTGGTTAATGTTTATGACTAATTTACCATTTAAGTAATTCAAAAATTATATTTTATATTTAATGTTCCATATATTTACAATTCGACCCCTAAAATAAATAGTACGCACAGATAGTTTAGATTATATATTATTATTTATTATTTTTAATTCAAGGATCGTTATATTTAAGTTGATGAGATTAAAAACAAGTTAAGAAAATTGTTTTCATACTAACTAATAATTATAAATTCTAATATATAGAAGTTCTCCTATTATATGATTGTAATAATCAATATATAAATTCTAGTTCAGACCTTTATTTGAAATTGAGAAAGTTCGGAACTTAATTTGAAAATTGAATAGTCCATTCCCCTCATTTGAAAATTGTGATAATCCGGTACCTAAAATAAAATGAGATGATAGTCCATAACGCCTTTTTGTAATTAACCCTTATTTTTACTTTAAATGTCATTTGTTAGATTTAATAATAATTAATGGTTGTGATATTTTCACGAAAAGATATTCGTATCTTTCCCTATAATAAAGTACTACGGTAGTATTAATGAGATGGCTCTTTCAATAAGATTAGATAACAACAGGGTGGTTTAGTCTGATTTAATTTATTGGGTTTTTTATCCAAAACCACCTTTATAATAGGGCGTTTTTTCAGCAACCATCCTTATAATGCCTATTTACCAAAACACACCCTTATAAATTTTTTCGTTAGGGTTTAACCACCCAACACCAATTCCGTTAACTATTCCGTTAGATTTTGATTGTTTATATTTTTTACATTTTTTAATTATTAAAAAATATAAAAAAATCAAAATCTAACGGAATAGTTAACGAAACTGCTGTTGGGTGGTTAAACCATAACAGAAAAATTTATAAGGGTTTGTTTTGGTAAATAGGCATTATAAGGATGGTTGTTGAAAAAACGCCCTATTATAAGGGTGATTTTCGATAAAAAACCCTAATTTATTTTACTGATGCATCTGATAACTAAAAGGGTATTAATTATTCAATTGATAATGAGGAGAAGCTTTTATTTTTAATTAAAAATGTCTTTGAGAAATCCACTATCTCCCTGTCCGTACTGTCTACTTTTGTTATCCCGAGGTGGGAAGATTCTATTGACAAGCAACTGAGGGCAGCAAAATATCTAATTGAATGTCAAATCGTAGTTTGATTTTTGAAGTTCTGCGGATATTTTCCCATCCAACATACTTTATTATTATTTAATTCTATGCAAAATCTCAATCTATCACTGGTATTATTCAAACTCTAACTTGAAATTAAAATGGCCTATCTTAATGGAAAATCAAATTAATATTTTTCTTAATCATGCACTGATTTTTGCAATAAATAATTTCTCCCAAGAAAACAAATTTAAAATTTATTCCATGAAAGGACATAAGAAGGGATAAGATCAGGCACAACAAAACTAGAAATAATATAGTTTTACATTAAGAGTTTAGACAAAATGACTTAAAATTTTAGAAAAACGTCAAAACGACATCATTTTAAATCACAATATTTAGCTATTCGCTCTACCAAATAAGAATCCCATAAAAACACCTTATAAAGAAAAAACTAAAACAAACTTCATTCATAATGAATGCCTCCATAAAAGACAGCAAAATCATCAGCATCACATCTCATTTAATTACATAACATATCATATATACTGTGTTACATCAAAATTCACACTCACATTTAAGCTATAAATAGTTACATTACACATTACAGACTCAGCATTATTTCACATACTTTCATATACACATATAATAATTATTATCTGTATACTCACTCTGAATGATCATAATCAAATTATCTATCAGAATGATTATTTGAGAGTATATAAACCCTAATGATAAAGATTTTAAGTGCACCAAAGTGAATGCATGACTTCTAGTCCATTTCCATCGACACATTGATTTCCAAATATCTCAGGCCCTTCCATGATCGGAAACTCCATAGTCTTAGCTGCCTCTACCCAAAGCTCCTCGTCAACAATGTCCTCCGCCCTAGTCACGGCCGGGGCCACATTCATGTCGAAACCGGCCCACATCCGCTTTTCCTCGTCTAAAACGGCGTCGTTGATGGCAAAATCGTAATTATGGTCATCAACAATATTATTGTTGATCAAGTCATTATTTGTTGTATGATGAGTTGTTGCCGGACATGGAGTAACAACATGTTCTGGCAAATTGAGCTTTGCATCAGAACCGTAGAGCTTCATTGCCGCCGCGTCGTAAGCCAAGGCAGCTTCACGTGAGGTGTCAAATGTGCCTAGCCAAAGACGTGCACCACGGTTAGGTTCGCGAATCTCAGCTACCCATTTCCCCCAAGTACGTTGGCGGACGCCTTTATAAGTGCAAGCGGCATTCTCAGGACCGCCTTTTCCGCGCATGCAACCCTTCCTTGAGCTTCCCTGGCCTGGCTTCCGGCCTTGTTTTTCAGTGGAGGATGCAGAGGATGATGAGGAAGAATAAGATGACATTGTAAGCAGGTAGCCCTAGCTTGTGTCTGGCTTAATGTGTTTGTGTGTTGGTTCAATGTATAATGTGCATGTGGGGTACGATGAGTAAGAGGATATGAAGATGTTTAATTTGATGGGGAGGAAGGCTGAGATTTTTATAGAAGGGTTGAGGATAAGATGCATGCAAAGGGGTATGGACGTGGAGGGATTTGGGGTGAGAGGAGGTTGATACTTGGCAGATCTTGTGTCATGTAACGTTTTAAATATGGGGCTTTCATATGTGGAACATTGTGAACAATAGGATATAGATAGGTGAAATGGTGGAGTGTAACACTGTTGTTATTTGCTTGCTTGCATGTGTTGTTTGATATCAGATTTGAAATAATATTACTTTATTGTAAGAAATCATGTGAGTGAGTGTATGTGTTTGTCTATGTGTGCGTGGTGTTGAATTCCATGATGAAGCCTCTACTGTTTCTATGCTGATGTATGAAAGTAGAGTTCAAGTTGTAGTTGGCTAGCCATGCCTTGCATTACTTTCTAGTCTGTTTTTGGATGTTTGATTTTAATTAATTAAGCTGACATTGTGACATGGAGAAAGAGGAAGATAAGAATGGATGATGGAATTTCGTGTTGTGTGAAGCAAACATTGTGAATTGAAGTTTGTGAAACTGAAAGTGAAATGAGCTTGAAAGAGAAGATATTTGTGGGTCCACTTTTGAAAGAAAAGAAAATCAGTTCAATGAATATGACTGCTTACCGTGGCGGAGCCAGGAGCAAATATGAGGGTGGGCCAAAATTTACTATAGTTTTTTCTAATAATATGTGGAAAATACAAAGAAGACATCATAAAAAACTCAATTTATTAAACTATTCGCTATAACACTCATCCGCGAGATTTCGTATGCGACCAAGAGGTCAGTCGCAATTCCAGGATCTCGCAAAAGAGGGATTAGAAAAAAATTACACGTACATCACGAACAACGAATATATAATATACAGAAAGTGACATATTCATCTCATGGTTTATAATGGGCTAAACATTGCATTACGGGTTCAAATGACAGAGACACGCAATTTATGGGTCCTCATATTAAATTTAGTTTAAATATGTATTGTAAAGCTTGTATAAGTTTTTATTATCCTTGATTGATTGAATGTTATGCATTTAAAATTCGTTTGACTTAACTATTTCACTCGCACACTTATATAAAGACTATATGATACTCAAACGAGTTATTATATGACTTATTTTCATCATTTATTAATTACTATATGATTTTTCATTTTTTAATATAATATAAAAAATATTTTGTAATTGTTTTTTGAGAAACCGGACCAAGAAAAAAAATTCAGGGAGGGCACGGACCTACCCTGGCCTGTGTGTGCCTCCGCCACTGACTGCTTAGAGCACTCCAAACCATACTAGTTTGTATCATAAAAATCAATCACAAGTGATGGTAAAAAAATCATACACTCCCACCATGATTTTTGCGTGATTTTTTTTACCATCATTTGCACCATCCTATGATAAACTTAAAATAAAACCTTCCCATGAGAGGAATATATATGAGACTTTACCATGAGCTTTGTGACCTGTATCCAATATAATTCTCCAACCAAAACTCAACATTTGCCAATAATTTTACTAATAATTAATTTTAATTGAATTATATTTGAAAATCTAGATAATTTAATAAGAAAATTAAATCTTATTATTTAATTTGTTCTATAAATAGGAATCCGTAACTTTACTTTCTATACAAATCACAAATCTAAAAAATCTCTATGATAGTTGAGGACGAACAAGAATCATATGCTTCATATGTTGATCCTACAGAATTCATTGAAGATCGACCAAAAGGTAGGGGAAGTGAAGGCACGTCAAGAAATGAAGAGGCGTCATTTGAATTTGTTACTGAACACCTGTTCGATTTAACTAAATATTTGCCATGATCGATTTGACTAAAAGAATTCAACATCAAGCTTATTGTCTGATTGCCATGATCGATCTGCGTATGATTGTAAATTTTGGATGTGATAGTTTGAAAAGTGAATATTGCACCCCTATTTCGTACCCTAATATTTGCTGACCGTTTGTTACGTTTTCTTCATAAATTGCCACTACTTAGTTTTGATGTGCAATAGATAGTTTTGGATCAATTGTAAAAAATCACTATTATAATATGCTGTTTTGCAGAAAACCACCGTTGTAACAACTAATTACGAAATGCATGTATTATAATAGCTCTGTTATCAAACCACCGTTGTCACTATTTCGTTAAAACTGCGTTCGTTTGGTTACTAAATATTATTTTATTAATAAAGTTAATTGCAGAAAACCACCATTATAATCTTAATTTTGTAAAAAAACACCATTATAATCTTAATTTTACAAAAAACCACCATTATAATAACTAATTGTGAAATAACTATCGAATGTTCGATTCGTGCTAGATCGGAGGCTCCAATGGTAATAACTCTTTGATAAATGTCTGCTAGCTATATGATTCTTCAATTTAATCTTGATGGATGTCAATGAAGAAATAATGCTAAAAAGAAAATTCATGTTCGAGAGCTTATTATGATTGCATAATGGATATCGGCTACCCAGTTCACAAACAAGTAAGCTTTTCCCCTCCTTTTCCCCTCCTTTTGAACTATGATTTATTATGCTGCTATTTTTAAACTCTAATTGTTGTACTGTATTAGTTTATTTAAGGTTTAAAGTGACGCTAAAAATACAAACTTCAACCACATTAGTGGCCACAAGTATACTTCTATTAGGTTTCATGCCTAGTGTGGATCATATATTTGTGAACCCTAGTTTTTTTAGTAAGTGGTATTCTGCACTGCTCATCAAACATAGCCACAACCATACAACCATAGGTTCAACAACATTTTCTATTGATACTATTTTAATTAATTGTTAAAATAGTGGTTTTTAAAAAATTTGATTTTAAATAGTGATTTTCTGTAACTGTCAGTATTAAATTATTTATCCACGCGTCGTATGGCGCATGATTTATAATTTCTAACCGAGTTATGTTAATGGTTATTTTTTCGACAACTGAGCAATTATAATAGAATTATTTCGTGATTTATTGTTACAATAGTGATTTTCTAACGGAGCACTTATATAAAATCCCGGAACAGGACGACACTACAACCAAACGACGTCGGTTTGTTCGTGTCCACCATAGCTGCAGTCCGTTTAGGTACCTTTGATGGCGACGACGGCCGCCAGCACCGCTTTCTCGTTTCCGTGGACCTCGCGGCTGAACCGCATCTCCACAGTGATGGCGGTAACTGCATATTCGAGGCCGTCACTCGCCACTGCTTCTAGCAGTTATTGTAGAAATCGATTCACCACTTTTTGTAGCAGTTCTGGAAATGGCGATGGGGTGAACGTTGAAATTGAATCGACAGAAATACCAAAAGGAGTAAGCCGTTGAATATTGAATTTGACCATCTTTGCTTTTCAATTGCGTATGTGTTATTGATTTCAAATTGATATAAAGCCCTAGAAAATTGTATAATGAATTGATTTTTTGAAAATTTTGAGTAAATTCTGTGGTTTGAATTTTAATGAGCATGAAAATGTTGTTTTTTGGATTCAGGATGAAAGGAAGTTAGAAATTCAGCTGTTTGTGTTGTTGCTTGAAATGGCCTGAGTGCAGTGTAATTTAACAGTTCATATATATTGTTGCTGAGTTTTGAGAGTTGTGCAGAGCTCGTGCTAAAGTTGATTTATTGTATTATTGTTATGCTTTAGGGTCTGGTGAAATCTGGATTATATTTAGTTGGAACACCGATTGGGAACCTTGAAGATATCACACTACGGTAAGGCATATTGCCTCATTGCTGCTGTGTGGAACATAGTGGCTTGTTCCAAATTATTTATTTTTCCTTTTCCATTTACTTTGTTTTTTGAAGAGCTTGTCTTCTTATTGTTTGTGTTTTGAGGCTGTGAGTAAATGCTTGATTTGGGAGAAAAGGATTGTCTGTATACTGCCTCATAATGTTGAATTTAATAGCATTTTATTTTTTTCTTGTACGAATTTTTAGAGCCATTCGCGTGTTGAAGGCAGCTGACGTGATACTATCTGAAGATACCAGGCATTCAGGGAAGCTGCTTCAGCATTACAACATTAAAACTCCCCTTGTGAGTCTCTTGAAGCTTGATGATTGGTTTAAATTGTCTGGAGTATTCACATTAATCAACTAGTTAATCGATTATAGATTTGCAGCTAAGCTATCATAAATTCAATGAATTTCAAAGAGAAAGATCTGTGATAAGGAGACTTCAAGAAGGTGAAATAGTGGCACTTATTAGTGATGCAGGGACTCCATGTATAAGCGACCCTGGCATGGAACTGGTAAATGCTTAAACCTTTTTAGTTACATTTGACTCAAAACTATCATTGAAAAGTCGAATGCTTGTGTACCGCTACCGCACATGGTATTTCAAAGGGCTAGCAAGTAGCATTTGTATAGGACTCATAAAAAACCTGGCAAGTGGTAAATACCTTTGCACTTAAGCAGCTTAAAATTTGAAACTAACTGTTGGTGGTTATAAACTGCAGATAGTAAGCCACTCACTATCACTTTCATAACAGATGCCTTATTTTATGTGTGGCGTGCAAACTGGTAGCGTGAACTATCTATCATATATGTCACAACATCTGATTACTTTTTCAGGCTAAGCTGTGTGTGGATAAGAACATTCCCGTTACACCTATCCCTGGGCCATCTGCTGTGATAGCTGCACTTTCTGCATCAGGGTTGCCAACAGAACAGTTCACTTTTGGTAATGTTATCAGATTCTCCAGTCCAAGCTCAAAATTGTGCTGCCGAGCAAGGCAGCAATCAAAATATTTGCACAATAAATTAACATTCGAAGCTCGTTGCACTTTTCCCAGTTGGATTTCTCCCTAAGCATACAACATCACGAAAAGAGAGACTTACAGTCTCTGCAAATGAGGCAGCAACTCAGATATTTTTTGTTCCTCCTCACAAGCTTTTACAGTTTCTTGAGGAGACCGTTGAGCTTTTCTGCGCCACAAGGTACATTTATTTGATAGCTGTTCGCATCACTTTACAACTTTGATTAATGTAGTTGGTGGTGCAGCACACGTATGAGTGTTCAGTACAGAGTTTCATTAAATCTAAGCTGACTGTACCCTTTTGTGTTTCAGACGGTGTGTCATTGCTCGAGAAATGACTAAAATGCATGAAGAGGTAACATTAACAGTAAAGTCAAAAAATTTCATTGAGATTTATTTTAGACTCGATCTTTTTGGCTGCAGCACAATTCCTAATCCTGCTTTAGAAATTTTGCTGATCCAATAGTATAGGAGGCCAAGGGATATTGCATAATTACTGTCACAAACTAGTTATAAGTCATTCATTTAGGCTCAGATGGTTGATATCATGCAGTTCTTTTGTCATGAAGACTATGGATATAATTTGCTTAAAGTCTTAATTAAACGCTTGATTTCAGTTTCAAATAAAATTTTCCACCAAAGAAAAATTACTAGTGAATCAAATGAGCATATTGCCGGCATTATTAAATAATTATTACTGAGTGTAATTTTGGTTGTTGTCTTACAGTTTTGGAGGGGTACTCTGGGTGAAGCAAGGGACGTGTTTTCAACTCGTCAACCAAAAGGTGAAATAACAGTTCTGATAGAAGGGAAGGCACCCTGTGCAGCAGAAGGCCCATCCGAATTACAACTTGAAAGTCAATTGGGGGATTTTATATCTAAAGGGCATAGTCTTTCAATGGTAATGTTTGAAGCTATTTTTTGTTCTTATTATTTTCCCATCTTGGATCTTCATTTTCTTACTCTCAGGCAGTTAAATTAGTGGCTGATGGAACCTCAGCTAAAAGAAAAGCAGTTTACTCTTTGGCTCTAAGGAAATTTGGGAAGCAGCCCGAGGAAGATGAATAGAGTAGAGTAGGACGTTTATAATAACTCGAGAGGTATATTAAATGCTTACAGCATTCGTGGAACATAAGTTTAAAGTATTTAAGTTTATGTATATTTTCACAGGACCTCTTAAAATGTCTGTTCGCGGGCAGAAGTGAAGTGACTGAAACAGAAGCATTGTTATAACTTATAAGGGCTTGGATTCGAACTACACTAGGGCAAAGCCATTCCTGCCCATGACTGAAGTTTAAGTTCATGACTTGATAAATTCAAACTGCACATCTAGCATCCTCTTTCGATATGTAAAGAGCAAAATCTGCCGAATAACAGTCATTTTAAAGGAGTTTCTGGCTGGTCCCTCATCTCCATATGCCCTTCTCATTTGTGCGCAGTCCATGTTCGACTGCCCCTACAAATTGTGCAAAGGGTTATATCTATGAACAAATTGCCACTCCAGTTTTCGTCTCTAGTCAGTTTAACATCCACACAGACAACTATATGACCAGTTTTATGTCCAGTTGGAGCTCCCTTTATGTTCTGATTTTATCTCAGATCCTTTGATTTAAAGGGCTAGGGCTGTTTTGTCTCCCTAACTCATTCTTCGGCTTTTAGACTACTCCAACTTGGCCATTCAACAACTGCAAAACACAACACTAACCACATTCCCCAGGATATCTATCAACTGCTGCTTTTGATAATCTAAACAAAGATTCACTGCCAACATCTGCATGTTCTTCATGGAGCAGGTGATACCAGAAACACAGTCAACAATATTCTCTTACTTTGCATCACACTTTGTCTCATTATGTACTTCAGTTGATCTCACAACCATACCAAGTCATACCTATTTGGTATTCTGTTACTGGAGTTGTTGGTTTCCATGACAAGATGATTCCTCGCCCTCATATTCCCTCTGCTATAAAACAGCAAAACCAATCTCTGTAAATTCCACAAGTTACCTGAAGCTCAAACAGCAATGGCATCCAAGCCTTTCTTCACAGCTCTTCTTATTGCTTACACTGTGATCCTATTGTCCTCCACTCATTCTACAGCAAACCCTGGCTACAGTTTTGGCTGGGGTGGAAGCTGGGGTTGGCCTGGTAGTGGTGCTCCTGCTGCTGGTAATGGCTGGAGTGGTCCTGGTTATGGTGGTGCTCCTGCTGCTGGTAGTGGCTCGAGTGGTTTTGGTAATGGCGGTGCTCCTGCTGCTGGTAGTGGCTCGAGTGGTTTTGGTAATGGCGGTGCTCCTGCTGCAGGTAGTGGCTCGAGTGGTCTTGGTAATGGCGGTGCTCCGGCTGCTGGTAGTGGCTCGAGTGGTTTTGGTAATGGCGGTGCTCCATCTGCAGGTAGTGGCTCGAGTGGCTTTGGTAATGGCGGTGCTCCTGCTGCTGGTAGTGGCTCGAGTGGTTTTGGTAATGGCGGTGCTCCTGCTGCAGGTAGTGGCTCGAGTGGTCCTGGTAATGGAGGAGTTCCTGCTGCAGGAAGTGGCTCGAGTGTGCCTGGTAGTGGCAGCACTCCATCCAGCGGCGGTGTCAGCAGCCAAACAACTTACACTCTTTCACCAAATTACTATGAAGGAACTTGTCCACAGGTGTATGACATTGTCTTGTCTGTACTGGAAAAGGCCATTGCTGCTGAGGCTAGAGTTGCAGCTTCCCTACTAAGGCTCCACTTCCACGACTGTTTCGTTCAGGTAAAACTAACTTCTTTTGGTAATTACTTTCATGCACGAATTCTGAAAGTGAAAAGTTCCGAACACTAAGACACTTTTCTTCGCAGGGCTGTGATGCATCTGTCCTGCTGGATGATACAAATAACCTAGTAAGCGAGAAGAATGCAGGACCAAATAAAAACTCCTTGCGAGGATTTAAAGTCATCGATGAGATCAAGGCTAAGCTGGAGCAGACATGCCCCCACATAGTCTCCTGTGCAGATATACTCGCCTTGGCTGCCCGTGGCGCCACCATTCTGGTAAACTTTTTCGCTACTCAAAGCCATTCCATTATTTGAAGTTAACTTAGGGACATGGTTAACAATGCGCAGAGTGGCGGACCAGAATGGGAACTTCCATTGGGAAGAAAGGATTCACTAACAGCAAATATGAACGCAGCCAACACCTTAATCCCTGCCCCAAATTCCACCTTGCAAACTCTCATCTCAAAGTTCAGTCAGCAAGGCCTTGATGAGCAAGACCTCGTTGCTCTTTCAGGTAAAGTAACTTGTTCATAATCTCAATTCCTATGTTTTGGCGTCTACTCTATATCATTTGACATATGTTATACATGTTCAAAACATTTCATGTAACAGGAGCACATACGATCGGGGTGGCGAGATGCACAACATTCAAGCAAAGACTCTACAATCAGAACAACAACAACCTTCCAGACCAAACCCTGGAATCTGCATATTACCAGAATCTAAAAACAGTATGCCCCCCAAAAGGAGGTGACAACAACATCACACCTCTAGATTTTGCCTCCCCAATCAGATTTGACAACACTTATTACAAGTTAATACTCTACGGCCGAGGCCTTCTGTCATCTGACGAAGTTCTGTACACTGGAAATGTTGGAAACTCAATGAAGCTTGTGCAAAGTTATGCAAATAACCAAGACCTCTTCTTCAGCCATTTCGCAACATCTATGGTTAAAATGGGTAATATTAATCCTTTGCTCGGAGCTAACGGAGAAGTCAGGCTCAACTGTCGTCGAGTTAACTAATGAATCATTTGTGCCTTGAGTATGACAGACAAATACTCAAGATGATATTTCCTTCTGTACTGTAATGCCATTTGTATGTAAGATTGTATGAATGAAATGGCTATCACCTTAACCTTTAAAACTATTACAGTAGTTTACAACAACAACAAGGTTAAAAAATCTTACAAACAGAAAGTACTGACCTCTCGTGGTGTCCAAATGGTAAGGATGTCTTCATATATATATTCTTAGGACTGATATTCAATTCGAACACTAAAGAAGTTTTACTATCTCCAAGCCAAAAGGCTTAGAATACACATACTATGAACTTTCAATTGATGAAATTTTCTTTTCTCCAATCCTTTGAGCGATGTAGAAATAATTTTTAAAAATTACACACATTATGAACTTTAAATCAATGGATATAGAATACTTGTTAATTTGAAGAACTTTTTTCTCAGCTAGCTTCTACTTTTTTCTGCCTCTTGATGAGCTTGTACTTGACCATCCTTACAATCTTATAGAACCAGAAGACGCTAACTAGCTCAAGCCCCAACGCCATCGCCTAAAAACAAGACAAATGCAGTTAAGCTAGAGACGGATTATAAGCCAATAATATACTGTCTTCTCACCTTGATCAGAAATGGGTTATCAGCAGTAAGAGTAACATAACACAGATAAGGCCCTCCCACCATTCGTGCCAAGGAGAAAACTACCGCAAACGCAACCTGACAAACACAGTTCTTCATTAAGCCAAGGACCCTAGCAACACATAGGCATAAAAAGTACTTTTTTGAAATTTAACTGCAATTTGTAAATAAAAAGGATTCAAGCTTCTTACATCTGCTGCTAAGTTCAGGTCAGTGTCTCGGTATCCCATCTCTTTTAAAATCTCTCGCAGGTGAAGCAACGGGCTAGAAATCTCTGTGATCCATTGTGCTGCAACCATCTCCGACCCACACTGCACACAAAAAATACTCATTTATCATTTTAAAAGTTCAAGTAAAAACAAAGAGTAAGGGATTCTCTTGTTCCTTACCCTCTGGTAGAACAGCCCTGCTCCAAGTCCTACTATGCTAACAATATGATGCACAGCATTGTCTATGTTAACTCGCTTGTCGAATAAACAGCATATCAAATCATATATCATATACCCAACTGTAATAGCCAAGCTTTGCATCTGCACATCCCAAATTAAACAACTATAAGTCAAAATTAAAATATAAAATCCAAGCCAATTTCAAAACTAGAAAGCGAGTTAGCTGCTGTAGACAACATAAAAGACACCAACTTTCCAAATCAGAATCACAACAACCTTGTTTTGTTAATCACAACTAGTAAAAATTTACCTGTAAATGTGAGGACTGAGATGCAATTGGATGCACAGGCCTAGACCAATCTTCAACAGACCTGGAAGCCAAAACCACAGCCACAACAGCATGAACAGTAGAAACAAGGCGATTGCAGAAATCAAATGACCTCTTGGGGAACACCCATCTGATAAAAATGAAAAGGGATGTCCATGAAACCACAGCCACAACAATCAAGTTGACAATGTAATCCTCCATCATCTTCAAAAACCCAACTCAGTGGATGTCTCTATGGACTCAAAAACTCCAAGTCTTTGGCTTTCGGTTAAAATTGATGAAGGGTTTAGGTAGGTGGGGATGGAAGTGGAAGTTAGCTGCAGGATTTAATACTAGTTTCTAACCAACTACTCATCTGCCGGAGGGATTTATGGTGAAAATGATGACCTGGACACAAAACAGATGTGAACACATTGATGCAAACTTGAGGAAATGAAATTAAAGATGTCTTCTCCTTTGTGGCAAATTGTATCTAAAATAACCTAAAACTGTGTCATAAGTTCAGATGTACAAGCAAAGGTTGTTTGGTGATATGTTATCAGATCGGCAAATCAGAATATTTATTTTTGTAAATGGAATATAAATAATATGCTTGCTTTGTTCCATCATTGACTGATTCTAAATTTTAACTCAATATTGTTAATTTAAGGCTTGGTAAGTCAGAGTACTCCGCACTGAATTGCAGTGCTGACTAAAAAGTGAAGATTGAAGAAAATAAAGAAAGACTAAACTAGCTATAACCTATCTAACAAGATGAAAGACAACCGGCTATTAGACCTTGAGCAATGCCATATGCAGCTGCTTATTGACTCTGAATGTCCAAACTTGAACTGCATTGCCTGCCCTCAACCTATTTATCCTAGCAATTGTAATCCAAGGTTTTGTCAATGCGTAAACTTAGGTGAACGCTCCGGATTGCTTCTTCATTAACCATCTTCATAGCTTTATCTTGTTTAATCTCAATGCAGGGTCTAGAAATGGTATTTCAATAGAATTCCATTTATTTTTCTTATCCTTTTTGCTTAAGTAATCTTTTTCATCTTCCGTCAAAAAATCTTTGTTAAGAATCTGACTGAATGGAATTTGTAGTCTGTTTTGGTCGAAACTAACGTCCGTTGCGGTTAAACGTTTTTGCACAATCAGTTCTAGGCTAGTTCCTCCCATGACTTCAATTATATGCTTGACATTCTGTGGCATGTCCGGTGGAGGTGTCGGGCCTTGATCATCATGTCTGATAATATTCTTCTTTATCGAATGATTTTCGATTGGAGCAGCAAAAACAACACGCGAGCTTTTTCTCTTTTTAAAAGGCAGTTTGAATTTCTCCGATCCGTCAGAAACACAACAACCACAACTCGATCCTTTATATTTGAACTCATCAGTATCAACATGCATTCTTAATATCCTCGAACTCGATGAAGATGCAACACAACGACTTCTTAAGCACATTGTCATCACCTTTTCGCTAGAGCAAGGCTTTAAATCATTCATAACGTTCCTACTCCAACCGACCCTCAAAGAAGTATCTCCGGACAAAAGCATCAAAGTCTCGGCTGCATTCATCACCTCCATGTCCACTACATTACTGCTGCCCATTTGAGCATCCATTGAAGACATGATGTATGTACGAGCAGAGAAAAAGATTGGTTACGGAATTTGCATCATTGTTTGGATTTCTTGGGTATCAAGTTTCTCAACTTCTTGTATATATATGAAATACTTTGACTGTTCTTTAGGCGCCTTTCATTATCTGTTCATTAGTATTAAAATAATCTGTAAACCCAGTTTAATGAAACAGACTTTTGAATACTACCTGATAATAATTATTTTAATATAATTTAAATAATATTCATTCTTATAACTTAATGAAACCAATGACATATGAATACATGAAATAAATAAAAAGTGATAGATAATTTTTGAATAATCATAATCAAAATTTATGCAATCATATAATTATTTTATTGATTATAATTATCAAAGAATGAGTCATCAAATGCAAGTATTTTTACAAGTTTTAAATTAAGAGATAATTTATTAATATTATTGATTTTTTGTTAATGAGGTTAAACAGATTGGGCCGACCAATTCAGCCAAGGCCGGCCCGGCTGATGATCAAACCAGATATATAATGATTGTGAGCGTCCAATGTTCGCCGGATTGGACTCTCCGCTGCAGCCGCAGATCGAAGCTCACGCAGCTCCGATAGTTTAAGTTATTCTGTCTCTGTTCAGTAAGCCACTCGTCATGTCTTGTTTTTTTATTTTTTTATGGATTTAGTGTTCTTGTTGATGTTAGGGTTAGGGTTTTACATTTCCGAATTTTGTGTACTTGGTGGATTAGTACGTAATGGATAAGACATGAGGTTAATGTATTGGTTAATTGTTGATTTGAACGATTATATGAGCGAGAGATATGTCTTTATGCTGTTGATTGTGTTCGTCGAAAAATTCAGTAGACCACTGTGATTGAATTATGTATGAGTATCAATTTCATGTAATACTAAAGGACATAATCTCATCCGTTGATTTTGATTAACTCAATAATTTTAATAAAGTGTATAGGGGAAAACTTGAATAAAAAAAGGAATTCATAATTTTAAATACATTTGAAAATGAAGAAGGAACCAATGAACCAACTAATAAAACTTAGTGTTTCAAAGACGTTTGAAATTAATAAGGAGCTATTTTTTTAGTAAAACTTAGTTTATATCTTTTCGGTTAACGGTTAAGATTTCTTAGTATTTTATAACTAAAAGGTGCTTTTCACCTAATCCTTACTCTTTTTATTAAGGGTTTTTAGCGAAAACCACCCGTCCAATAGGGCAATTTGAGACAAACCACCCCTCCAACTTTTTTTTAAAAATAACCACCCCTTAATTACAAGTCTACTCAATCGTGACAGAGACCTTGCACTGTTCCGGCGTTGACTCCCGTTAAACCCGCCGTTGACTTTTAATTAAATGTCAAATAAATTTTAATTTAATTAATTAATTACTAATTTAGTGAATAAATATTTAACTAATTAAAAATTATTTTAAAAAATTATAAATATGACCGATTGAACATTAAAATGTCACCATATATATAAAATGAAATATAGTATAAAATATAACGTTAATCTGATTTTAAAATTAATTTAATGGTAAAATTTGATAGTAAAATTAATTATCATTTTTCCACAATTACGTTAAGGTTATGGTTGCGATATGGTTAGGTTATGGTCTGAAATTATGACAATTATAATTATTATATATAAATAAAACTACAAATTATATTATTAAATTAAAAAAATATTAATAAATTAAATAAACTAAGCTAAAAATATTACAGTAATATAAATAAAATAATTTAACATCAATCAAATTTAAATTAATTCTTAAGTTTAAATTTAAATTATAAAAAAGGACCCAAAAATTATAAGAGTAATCATAATTATATGTGAATAAAAAGATAAATTATAATGTTACTAAAAATATTACTATATAAAAATTAATTAAACTAAACAAAAAATGTTTAAATAAAATATAAATAATTTTTAATAAGTTAAATATTTATTAATTAAATTAGTAATTAATTAATTAAATTAATATTCATTAGACATTTAATTAAAATTCCGACTAGTCAACGACCTGTTTAACGGGGTCAACGCCGGAACAGTGCAAGGGGTGTCACGATTGAGTAGACTTGTAATTAAGGGGTGGTTATTTTAAAAAAAAAGTTGGAGGGGTGGTTTGTCTTAAATTGCCCTATTGGGCGGATGGTTTTCGCTAAAAAACTCTTTTATTAACTATACTTTGTATGTTAATCTTAATTTAGATTCAATGCCATTTTTAATTTAATTTTCAAGTGTACTTATTTTAAAGATTGAAAATCCGGTAAATTTATATTTACATTTTTACCTAAATCAGTGATTAAAATTAATCTATATTTTATACAAAAAATTAATATTATACATGATCTACTCATAACTTAATTACAAAATCAGGATAAGAAGTAAACATTTTGTTTTACAAACCCTAACAAACTATCTGATACCACTACCGTCCAAAAACATAATAGCCCTCATCCGATCTACGGACGTCATAACAGCAGACTTTCTCAGTCTAACCTATCTCGCTCACAACCCCATCTATGAATCAACGGCGCTCTGCGTTAGGGTTTTCTTCCTAGCTCCTCTCATCCTTCTCGCTCGTCCTCTACTCAAAGGTCTGGACCGTCTGGTCTTTTTGTCTGCATATTTATTTTTGTTTGTTGTTTTCAGATCTGAATTTTATTGGGTTTTTGCTTTGATGTTGCATGTTTAAATTTTTGTTGGATTGTGAAGCCTTGAGTTGGAAAGCTTGGATCTTGGTTGCTTGAACTTGAAGTGGTGTTTTGTTTGACATTTTAGGAATATGTTGGATTGGTGACATTTTCCGAATTTTGTGTACTTGGTGGATTAGTACGTAATGGATAAGACATGAAGTTAATGTATTGATTAATTGTTGATTTGAACGATTATATGAGCGAGAGATATGTCTTTATGCTGTTGATTGTGTTCGTCGAAAAATTCAGTAGACCACTGTGATTGAATTATGTATGAGTATCAATTTCATGTAATACTAAAGGACATAATCTCATCCGTTGATTTTGATTAATCAACAGTTGAGATTAAATTTATTTATTAAATTGGGCGGTTGAGTTTGCAAAATACACGGACGGTTATATTTGGCGGTTTCTTTTTCTTTAAATTTCATCCGTTAGATTTTTAATAATGGACGATCGATATTGTAAAGTGTCTTTCTTGAACCTTTCTCGTATTAAATAAATTTTATTACTAAAGTTATAATTACACCATTTAAATATTTTCAGCTATTAAACATAGTTTCTTTTTATTTATTTAATAACCTTTCACGTGAATCATTCTCAATATTAGATCAGTAACACTTTGGGCTTTTCAGTCGCTCAACCAGCCCATTAGAAACCACAACATTATAGTGTTTTGGATCGTTGGTGTTCTAACATTAGGGTTCGACAGGCGCTTCCGCGCTGATCTTCCTTCAATAGGGTTTAAGGTGCTTTGTCTCTGCTTACAAATTCCACTTTTCATATCTCAACCGATCAACCGAGCTAAACAAAGGGTTGTTCAGTTAGATCCTGGAAGATGTTGTTCGTGATCGGGTTGGGATTAGGCAACGAGAAGGACATCACAGTCAGAGGCTTGGAAGCCGTGAAGAGATGTGATAAGGTGTATATGGAGGCCTACACATCGCTCTTATCATTTGGGTTATCTTCCAATGGCCTCTCCACTCTGGTAATTTAACATACTAGGGATTGGGTTCTGTAAAAAAAGAATCTTTTTATGTGTTTGATAAAGAAGTTGTAATCTTTATTTTGTTTTTGATTTGATTTTATGTAGGAAGCAATGTATGGGAAGCCTATTATTGTTGCTGATAGGGAGATGGTTGAGGAGAAGGCTGATGAGATGCTGCTCGAAGCTTCTTCCACTGATGTAGCGTTCCTTGTTGTCGGGGATCCTTTCGGGTATGCAGCATTCTGTAACTGTTAGCTACACTTGGTTGCGTTTTTTAGTTTAGAGTCTAGCCAGGTTAGGTTCATGCAATATTTGAAGTTTTCCTTTTTCACTGACTTGTTTAACTAGTAAGGAAGCAAAGCTATGGTTACAACAATTGTGCATTCAGTTTGTTTGTGTCTTTAGTCTGCATATGAAGCTGTCCAAGTTTGAACTTTGAAGTTTTTGATTGGATAAGTGATCTGTATCTGATAAATGGATTCAATTTTAGAGTTTCGGATGAATTCTGACTGATGCTTACTGTAGTCTCACTTTAAACAGCTTGTTAAAGTCCAATTCCAGATTTCTCGAGGGTTGATATTTATTTTTAAGTTGTGATTCATGAAGCTGACGTAAGTAGCACTTGGTTATTCATATGGTTACGGCAATGAAAGTGGATCACTATTTAAAGCCCTTGTATAAATTCCAAACGGAAGTATTGTAGGATACAAGTGCAATGTTGCAATTAGTTATTTGCTTTTGCCGGGAGTGTTCTCATGGCTGACTATGTGAAATTAGGGCTACCACACACACTGATCTGGTTGTTCGTGCGAAGAAAATGGGTGTTGAAGTCAATGTGGTACATAATGCATCCGTAATGAACGCAGTTGGAGTTTGCGGCTTGCAACTCTATCGTTACGGGGAAACAATTTCAATACCCTTCTTTACGGAAACATGGAGGCCTGACAGCTTTTACGAAAAGATATTACGAAATCGCAAATTGGGGTTGCATACACTTTGCTTGCTAGGTAAGAATTTGGCATTACCTAGCTGCTTTACTTTTTTAGTTGACTCAGATAGCTTAGTTCTGATTCCGAGAGTGAAGACTCTGAAACCTTTTCTCTGCATATACATGTGTAATCTTCTTAATTTCAAATTGCACCATAAGTCATGATATGTTTCATATATTCCAGACATACGTGTCAAAGAACCTACTCTAGAGTCCTTGTGCAGAGGAAAGAAGATTTACGAGCCTCCACAGTACATGTCTATAAATACAGCCATAGAGCAGCTTCTGGAGGTGGAGAAAAAACAAGAATTTGCAGGCAAGTTTTCCATGCTTCCTGAATAAACATACCCAGCTGATCCTTTTTACAATGTAAAATATCATATTTTTATTATTGAATATATTTGTTTACTACTTACGTTCCCAAAAAAATTGCATTCACTTCCTATGACGAGTATTAAAATTAATTATTTGTATTACTGCAGCTTATAATGAAGATACAATTTGTGTCGGCCTTGCTCGAGTGGGGAGTGAAGACCAGAAAGTAGTTGCGGGCCTTATGAGTCAACTTCTTACAGTTGACTTTGGAGAACCTCTTCATTGTTTGGTTATCACAGGTGAAACACATCCAATTGAAGACGAAATGCTAGACTTCTACAAACTCTAATATTTAAAGGCAGGAACATGAAGTATAATTCACGCAGCATAGTTGGATAACTTTGCTTCATCTGTGGAAAGGGTTTCTCTCCATGCAAATGGAGTTTCTTCTTTGCATCCAAATTCTCATAGACCCTATAGCTTGGGAAATATTGGGATGAGGCATGTATTTTGAGCTGCGCATTGATTTTCTACAACCGCTGCCGTCTATTGCAACTATGGTTTATCTTTTCAAATCATAAGCATTTCTCATATGTTGTAACTTTCCACATGAGGTTTCTTAATATTTATAGCTGCATTCTTATCCAAAAAAATATATTTTTAGCTGCATTACTTCAAAGATATTAATGTATGATTAAGGTAATAAAACTGTTTGAGTCTAATGTCCACTACATTACTGCTGCCCATTTGAGCATCCATTGAAGACATGATGTACGTACAAGAGAAAAAGATTGGCTAAGGAATTTGCATCATGGTTTGGATTTCTTGAGTATCAATTTTCTCAATTTCTTGTATATATATGAAATACTTCGACTGTTCTTTTAGGCGCCTTTCATTATTTGTTCATTAGTATTAAAATAATCTGTAAACCCAATTTAATGTAACAAACTCTTGAATACTACCTGATAATTATATTAATATATTTAAAATAATCGTATTTAATTTTATTGATTATAATTATCAAAGAATAAGTCATCAAATGCAAGTATTTTTACAAGTTTTAAATTAAGAGATAATTTATTAATATTATTGATTTTTTGTTAATGAGGTTAAACAGATTGGGCCGACCAAATCAGTCAAGCCCGGCCCGGCTGATGATCAAACCAGATAAGGATTGTGAGCGTCCAATGTTCGCCGGATTGGACTCCTCCGCTGCAGCCGCAGATCGAAGCTCACGCAGCTCCGACAGTTGAAGTTATTCTGTCTCTGTTCAGTAAGCCACTCGTCATGTCTTGTTTTTTATTTATTTATTTATGGATTTAGTGTTCTTGTTGATGTTAGGGTTAGGGTTTTACAGTTCCGAATTTTGTGTACTTGGTGGATTAGTACGTAATGGATAAGACATGAGGTTAATGTATTGATTAATTGTTGATTTGAACGATTATATGAGCGAGAGATATGTCTTTATGTTGTTGATTGTGTTCGTCGAAAATTTCAGTAGACCACTGTGATTGAATTTTGTGGTTTAATCGTTGTTATGGTTGGGTGTCGGTTAACTCAATTGAATAAGGTCAAGAAATGCAGCTTTAAGAACAGGATTCATTTTTTCAGGTATTTATTTGAGTTCAAAGACTAAACAACTGATGAGCGATGGTGTCAGGATGTCTTCTTACGCATTCTTTGCCTTTTCATCCATTGTTTCCGCGAAAGATTAGTGGTTATAGATCTCACTTGCAAGCAGCTGGTTCTGAACCAGCAAGATCTTGTTTTTCCTCGTTTAAGTTTGGCTGCTGTAGTGCTACTCTCTCTGCAGGTAATTTTTGAAACTTGATTCATTAATTTATGCATTTGCTGGAATTATATTCATTCCTTGCTGGAATGATTCAAAGATTAGGCGATTGATTGCTTTCATTATTACACGAACGTTATCAGTGCTTCTGATTACTGTTTGTTTCACCTTAAAATATTGCCTTTTCATAATCTTTTTTATAATGTGCCTTATGTGATCATTAACTGCAGGATTTACAAACTTTTCATCTACTAGTACATCGTCAATATTTCCTGGTCCGGGTTTATCGGAACCAATCTCTAGTACACCTTTAAGACGCAGTTTAATACTGACTTGCCCCAAGGCATCATCTAAGGATGTTCCGTATTCATACCGATATCCTCCTATGACAAAGAAACCACAATGGTATTGGAGAACCTTGGCTTGCCTCCCTTACCTGATGCCACTTCACGAGACATGGATGTATGCAGAGACAGCCTACAATCTGCACCCTTTCCTGGAACAGTTTGAATTTATGACCTACCCATTTCTCGGCGTTATTGGAAAATTACCCCCTTGGTTCTTGATGGCATATTTCTTTGTTGCCTACTTAGGGATAGTGAGGAAAAAGGAATGGCCCCATTTTTTCAGGTTTCATGTTGTTACGGGAATGCTTCTGGAAATTGGCCTTCAAGTGGTCGGTACAAGCAGCAGATGGATGCCTGTAGGCCTGTATTGGGGTAAGCTAGGGATGCATGTCTGGACAGCACTTGCATTTGGATTTTTATTCACGGTATTGGAATGCATCAGGTGCGCTCTATCAGGTATGTATGCCGATGTACCTTTTGTATGCGATGCTGCGTATATTCAAATTCCCTACGACTAATAGCCCTTCAGTTGTGTTACGGGATCTGTCAAATATCAGTGCACAACTTCAGATGCAACTAGAGTACTCTGCCCTGTAAAACCTTTATGTTTGAGGATATTTGCTTTTGTAATATTTTATCCTTATGTGATTCTGAAAACATACCAACATATTTTGTTCATGTTTGTGCCTCCATCACCACGCTTAGCAGGCTTTAGTCACACTATTTTTTAGCATATATACACTGTAGAAATAGTGCACCTTTGTGGCCACTGACCAATTTTGCTAATGTTAGGTTCAGTGGGAGATTGGCATTTATATTATGTCTGGATCTTTTCTAGCCATTTTGCTAGTTTTTCTTAGATGACAATCTCACTTAGCCTTGCATTGATAGGTTATTTGCTTTGATGCAGTCCTCACTGAACATTTATGTGGATTTTAAATTTGTAAGGAGTTTACATCTATTGTAGAGTAGTGCCTCTGAGTTTGCTATTTATTAGTACTAGTTTTTTAGTGCACATTTTAAGATGTGCATATAAATTGTTATACCTTGAAACTGGAATTATAAATGTTTTAAATTTATAATAAGCATATGCAATTAGTTCAAAGTGATTATCAATATATTCAAAGATAATAGACCGAGAATTGTGATTTCAAAAATAATCGTCAATTCAACCACCTAACTTCGTAAGCCTTATTGTATAGATGAGCCCATTTGCATTGAGATGTCATCTAATAAAAGGTTATTTTATTATGGTTTCATTTAAGAGTATCATAAATTAGAACTTATTTTATATTGTTTAGTACCCACAGAGTTTATGTATGAAGTGGTTTTTGGCTTGAAGGAAGACAAACACTAGTTAAAAGGTGCATATTCCATTTATCTATAAAATGAATTGAGTTGGTCATATGCATTGAATCCTTTGTTTTATAATCTATTTTCCATTCATTGGTTCTTAAAAGTCAAGACTATCAACAACCTTATACTCAAGTGTTAATCAAGGTAGGTTTGTCCTTTATTGAATTTTGTACAATTTTAATATAATAAAACTGTAAGAAAAGTTACAAGAATGACACACCATTTCTTAAAGTTCAAAAGTAGGTACATAGTCCTGAATTTATTTGGAGACCAAATGTTTCACAAACCTTCAGAGAATTCCTCACCTCTCATTAACCACTCATTTCAAATTGAGGCCTCATCTTTGGTACAACTGAGTGTTTTGTGGTTCAGGTTTTTAATATTGAAATCAGGATGCCTTGATAAAATTCAGAATTGAAACATATCTGCTGAAGCCATGATTGGCTGCTGATTCAGGTATCCCATGTTGTTCCAAGGGTTGATGAAATCTGTCTGAAGATTGTCATCATCATATTCAGCAAAACCATAGTCAATTACTCCAATGTCAGTGCTTGTGGCTGCAGAGTAGATGATTCCATTGAGGGACTGCAGTCTGTGACTGAGTTCACACATCTGAGCTCTGAGGATGGAGTTCTCAGCCTCAACACTTAGGTACTGTTGATTGGTAATGCTTAAGCTTGACATGATCTGATGATTATCTTTCCTTATTTGGTTCATTTGCGCCATTAAATCATCTAAATGCTTCTGTTTCCTCATCCTGGAACGGCGAGCTGATTCGCGGTTGGACTCCATTCTCTTCCTCTTCCTCTGATCCATTCCAACCTCCTCAGATCCTCTTGAGTTCTGAATCTGAGTTATTGAGACTGAGTTCCCACTAGATGTTGCCATAGCAAAAATAGTACAAGTGTGACTAACTAGTAGATAATTAAGAAAGGCTAAACAGGACCCAGAAAAAAGTACTTAATATTTAGTTAAGGAAGGTGAAATTTAGAGAAGAAGATGATTCATGAAAAGTGATAGAACCAGTAGAGGAAGCAAACAGAGAAGGATTGAACTAAATGGGTCCTGCGCCTTAATGATGAATTGATTATAAACCCAGAACGTATCAGTTCACTAAGTATTGAATACATGTAGCTTCTAATCTAAGACACCATGAAACTCATTCAAATAAATATACATAGGGGCTGGTCTGGTCTGGATTCAAATGGGTTTTTATGCAACTCTTTTTATCTGGGGTTTTGGGAGGAGATCTGAGGACTTGGATTGAGGCTGTGTGGCTTTTCCTGATGTAGATTGGGCAGAGTTTTTGCAATGGAGAGGAGAAGATCTAAGGATATGGACCAGGAGTGGATCTGAACAAGTCTAAGGAGATGGAGAGGAGAAGAGGGAAGAGGTTGATGAAGAAGGTAGAGGTCAATTTATAGATTGATTGCTGAGCTACAAAGCAAAAGAAAAACTTGCAACTTGCATTTGCTTGATCATTGAGCTCAACAAGAAATTATAGAATTGATTGCTTCCACAACTGGCCCTGAAGATATGTTTTATTCATTTTCCACCGTTAAGGTTTTATTTTTTGATGTCACCGTTAGAACATAATTATTCTTAATATTGGTCAAAGAATGGAAAAAAACAAATTCAATCTATGATGCGGACCACAAATTTTTGGTATTAAATACTTAGTGCCTGACTGCTGGATCGTTACTTTATATGATAATTTCTCTTATATTTCTCATATTTCATATTCAAGTAAGTTAACTTGTGATACGAACCGGAAAGATCGTATCGGATAAACTTAATAGATGAAAGGGATGAGATAGGAGAAGAAGTACAGATGAGAAACTGAGGAGTATGAGATTAGGGTTTAGAGAAGAGATGAGCAGGAAAGGGATGAGAAGTTCAAGGATAATTCATTGCTTAATTCCCAAATGATGTGCATCTCAATACATATATAATAATGTTTATATTTCTCTAATTATATTTCAGTCCCTGTTCTTTGTTACGTAACATTCCTCCCTGCTTCGAAACAACCTTGTCCTCAAGGTTAGCTATTTCCGGTGGCCTCGATGGTGAAAATACCAATAACATGTATAAACAACCCCTAAAAGTTACAGTGTTAGCCAGCAATAATCCTCTTATCTGCTGCCACCGTCCAAGTGCTTGTGGCTTCCAAAAGCTAATCTTCGGATCTCTTTCTATATATTTGAGTACTTTAATTGAAGAATGAGGTCGACTGAACCCAAACCATGCCACAACTTGCCAGTTTTCTACAACCCTCATCAAGACCACCCATACTCCACTAAATTTGTAGTAATGTTCACACACAGTTATAATCAAAGCCAAAATAACATGATCATCATGAATATAAGAATGCAATAGCTCCTGCCAAAATATAAATCCTAGCACTGGTTGCCTCAAAAGTTTCCTTTCCACCTTTTTTGCAGAGCATGCGCAAGACAAATATATATACTTAACCATGAAATTCTTCCAGAGATTATCAATGACAGTAATAGACTTCACCTCAATACCATTTTGATCAGTCACCAAATATGTACACTCAACAAAGCCCCTGCATTCTGCAAAATGCCAGCAACTTTTGCCAAAGAGTTCTCCTGCATTTCTACACACATTATACCATGGCATATCATCAAATCCACCAATCACAAAAGAAAATTCAAAACTCCTGATGTGTGGTGCAGCATATGCAACCGAATGACCCGATAACTGTGCGAGAGAATGCATTAAACCATCTTCATAAGCATATGTATGCTCATTCTCGTACAAATAACACAACTCCAAAGCTACCAAAATCCGTGGATCAGACACCTCACAATCATGAATCTTTTGAGCCTTATGTTCTTTTATATCAAAACATCTCCATATGTAAACACATGGTCTTAGCATCACTTTAACAAACTGTCTCCACTGAATGTCATGATCCATTCCAACCATGAACACAGTCTCCATAAGGATCATATTAGTAACACAGTTATCACTTTGATACTTACAGAGATTGTCTAACTCCCTTCCAATCTTCGCAAATGCCATCGATTTGTCAAACTTTTGTTTCCAATGAGTATATAACAACAACACACTCTCAACAGGACATGTAATGAGGTCTAGAGGCGACGAAGTGGGCTCTCTTAAGAACTCAAGAGTACTCCAATCGCACAAGGTAGGCTCAGTATACAATGCCAATTGAAAGAGTGACGCGATAATCACATTCTTACACCAAATTTTAGTCACTTCTTGAACAACCTCCCAGAATCCATGAATGTCACTTTCCTTATCATAGTCAGATTCTAGTAGGTACATAATTGGTCTCGCAATACTTGAATCCTTTTTGAATACATAAACTGATGAGTAATGAGGTGCGACTGAATGAGTATACACATGATAAGAACATGGTGAAATCTTAGGCTCCCTTATATATGTTGGATCAAGTGAAGGTTCAAAATGTCGTATCCAACGAGAAATATAATCAAAACTTGTATCTACTCCAAAATCAACAACACATGATGACTTCAAGAAGAAAAATAAACCAAATGCACCAACATGAATACCTCTGTTATAACCTCGCTCCCAGCCTAGTAATGCATATGAAAGATACATATATGTTCTCTTCATGAATTGTTTGTTTTTCCCTTTTGTAATTGACAGGCGATCAAAACACAACTCTGGATGTAATTTAACCCATGTAGTTTCAATGTTGTCATGCCCAGCGAGATCAAAGAGAGGCATCAACCCACCGCATGACCAATTGACACTTATGTCATGTATAGTAATAAGAAATGTCTTCTTTACCATGCTCCAATTGAAATCTTCAATAGATAAAAAAAATAGAAGCTTCTCCTTATCACTTATCCTTTCATTTAAAACGTTATCAGGAGGTTTGGCTGGGAGTAAGAATGGACTCGATACCTTATGTGCATTTTGTTGAATTTCTTGAGTGTCGATATCGTCAAAGCCACTCACGGTCTGGAATACTGACTCAAAAATTAGTTTCTCATGTGCATTATGTCGAACATCTTCAATGCATATATTTTCACTAATATTAGAAGTCAGAAAAGCTGTTTTGAAACTTGATTCATCATTCTCTGCTACGTTATCCTTGCAAGATAAAAAATGTGTTGAACAATCAATTGAAATTATTTCACAAGTCACCTCAGATTGTAACTCTTTGATGCCATCATCCAAATAACCATCACCATCTGAATCATTCTCCGAGATTAAACTTTCCATTTTGATTTCGACTTTCGCATTTGATTCCTTCTCTGTGTCCTTCACAAGCATTGTGTTTTCCATTACGATTTGAACATCACCAACACTCATATGGGGTTCCACTTCAACATATAAGTCAGGTTGATCCATTTCGCTCATATCAACATCTGTCTCTGACATTGAATCAGTAACAAAGTGAGGTTTGGTTGGGAGGGAATACTTGGTTGAGATGGCTGCGCTTTGCATCATCATTTTTGTTATGATTTGCTCCATTTCATCCAACTTCTTCGATATTGAATCAAGTATCTCTGATCGTGGGTTTAGGGTTTCCGGTGGCGTGAAACGTTTCCGCAAATCTTTAATAAAATCCTCCCAAGTAACTCTACACCAACTTCGTCTTGCTTGAAATTCCCACTCTCCGTACCATTGAAGAGCATTTCCTAACAAAAATACCTCTATTGCTCTAATCTTCATTTCTGGAATTATTTGATGTTTGAGGAAAAAGCACTCAACGTGGTATATCCACCAATCCACATATTCACCATAGAAATAGGGAATCTTGGTTCGTAGGTGAAAGTTACCGAATGGACTGTTAGGGTGTGACATCGTTGTTTGTTTCCGTTCAAATCTCTCGATGAAGAAGCACCAATTGATACGAACCGGAAAGATCGTATCGGATAAACTTAATAGATGAAAGGGATGAGATAGGAGAAGAAGTACAGATGAGAAACTGAGGAGTATGAGATTAGGGTTTAGAGAAGAGATGAGCAGGAAAGGGATGAGAAGTTCAAGGATAATTCATTGCTTAATTCCCAAATGATGTGCATCTCAATACATATATAATAATGTTTATATTTCTCTAATTATATTTCAGTCCCTGTTCTTTGTTACGTAACAACTTGTCAACCAAACTTCATACTCCCTGATTGCATAACATATAGAAATTTGAAGAAGAAAACTCCGTCCAAGTACTAAAATACCACCTGAAACAATACATTAGAATAAAGAGTACAGTTCTCTTGCAACCTCGATGCACACGTGCATTTTGTCCTCTCGGGTATTTGCATTTTAAAATTAACTATATGCACATTCAAACATACATTTGTGCATCCGCAAAATGACAAAAACACATGCACAAAACGACAAATTTACGAAAGTGCAAATTCTAGACCATTGGATATATTTGATTCAACAATCATTCGTCTGGGTCTCATGGATCGCACTCTTTAACCTGCGTCGGTGACGAACTGTTTCCTTAAAATAAATGCATACTTTTTTATTGTTAGAAAAATGATAACATAAAGGCAACGCTACGCATTTTGAATGAGTTGAGGGATGGACTTGTAAATAAGAAATTGGAGTAATCAACTAGAGGAAGCAAGTAGTTGGTGACTTTTTTTGATGTTAGTAGTTGGTGACTTGGTGTGAGTGCGATTTGGGCATGTGGGGATGCCGACGAAATGTCGGGGACAACAGTACAGCCCTACCAGCTGCCCCAGCTCCTGCTCTTTCTTATTACAAAAAATTGCAGCACTTGTTTATCATCTCACTGTCTTTTAATATAAATAGTTGTTTCGGATTATATTGATTTATTGTACGACCAATAAACTAATTCAAAACTATTAATTTGATCAATGCAATGATTGATATTAATAAATTTGACGGTTAGATTTGTTAAAAATACATGATGGTTGGATATGTTAGATTTTTTACCTTGAATTTCTTTTTTTATTAATATAAATCGACAGTTAAAATTATGTCCATCAGTTTTACAAAAAGTTTGATGATTCGGTAAATAGAGACTTTATTGTGATATAGTTCCTTTATACTTGGTATCAATTTTCTAATGGTTTTACCTCATAGTTTATGATATTCAGAACTATTATTTGTAAAATCTTTGCCACAAGATGCTGTCTGCAAACCATCAGATTTTGTGAAATTTAGAAAGATTCCACCGACAAGAATGTGATTTGATGAATCCAAAGTTCACCACTGCTTCCTTGTATTTACATCTTAGTCATACATATGCCTAAAATCATCCAAAAAATGTATTTTTTGTTCTCCAAAATTTTGTTGGACTTTTTTTTTAAACTCACCCCGTTAAAGCCCCACTGCTTTAGCAGCCACCAGGAATCGAACCCATGACGTGTGGTTTATAATACAATCTCCACTGCCAGTAGAAAACCATTGCAGTTTTAGTAGGTGCATATCAAATTTTAAACTGAATCATTGACATCTTGTCAAACATTCGTGTAATAGACTGGTAGGTGCTACTATTTGGTAGAAACAAACACATACTCCTTGCTCAAAATTCTTAACAATCTTGTAGAGAAATCATCTTTATTTTTCATCAATTTACAATTCACATTTTGGACCAGACATATAAGCTGAACTCAGACTCAAGTTGCGTTCATTTCGTTGGAATGGAATCAATTTTGGTGGAATGGAATGTTCATTCCTAATGGAATGAAAATATATGTTGTTTGGTTGGACTAATGGAATGGAATGAGTCATTCCAACTTCATTTCATTCAAAGCCAAAATAAATAAAATTCATTCCTCCCAAAATAGATAGTATAAGTCCATTCCCTTATTTGATTTCTCTTGATCCATTTAAATAACTCCGCACAACATCCTTCATTTTATATATATTTATTCAATTTATTTACTTTGTTTGCTAATGAAAAGTGAACAAAAGAATGGAATCATTATTCCATTCCTTATCTAATTCCATTCCTTTCTCATTTCATTCTTTCGTTGATTCTTTTCCATTCATGTGAAGTGAACACACCTTCAGAGTATTTATTCATGTCTTTTGATTCCGCTTTGCTGCATGGAAAAATAGGTGGAAAAAAACTTTGATATAACCTAAAGAAAAATATTTGTGTATTTTTAATTGTATTAATAAAGAGTTAGATCATGTAAGACATTAATTTATCGTAAGACAGAGGGACAAATTGAACTGTTGATTTGATTGATCTAACGATTGAGATTAAAGTTAGTATTTGTTAAAGTTAGAGATTGTATTTGCGAAAAATATGGGGCGGTTAGATTTGAAGGGTTTTTTACTTATATTATCATCCGTTAGATGATCAGAAATCAACGGTTGAAATTTTGTCTCTCACAAATATTTGATTGTCCTCCTCAATATGTCTCCTATCAAGAAAAATAAAAATATAAAAAAGGAAATGGTGTAAATTTTTTCTCTCAATTTTTTATGAAAAATATATAGACTTTGAGTGTCTCGATCCTTGATACGACGCCGTTTGTGTCCTTAGAACAGCAAAAAGAATATCGAGATTCCTAGTAAATAATTTCATCTTCACAGAGAAGATTCCCTTTGCTTCCACTTCCATCCGATCCGACCCAATCGATCTTCACCCCATCTCCTGTTTTGCTGGTCGAACCTCATCGCCTACTAAGATTATTACATTCCTTTTCAAGTAATTTTCGCTCGTTTAATTCACCTCAATTTTCAAGATTACCTTGCTTTAGTAGCTGGTTTTAGCTGATCTCTACTTACTCTTATGTGTATGAAGTTAAATCAATTCTTTTACTCCTTTTTTGGTGATGTTATTGATGTGTTAATGTTAATCTTGGAGTTGGGTGTTTGCAAGGTCTGTTAGGGTTTAGTTTTTTGTGTCCCATTATGACTTTGCAGCTGTGCTAGTCTTTAGTTTAGTTGTCTTGACGCGAGACAGTGCTTCAAGGATTGTCCGTTATTTTTTGTATTAAAAAGGGTTTAATGCGATCTTTGTTGTTCGGCATTTGAGGTTAAAGCGGTTATTTTCTATTTGATTTTTCAGTTGAAGAAATTATGGAAGGACTTGGGGATGGAAGTGCCACTGCTGTAGCTCCTTTAGTTAAGTGGAGGAGTGATTTTTCAAGGGGTTTTCAGTACTATATGGATCGATCAACCCCACATCCAGTGCAGAGGTGGCTTGGGACTGCTGTAGCTGCTGCGATATACATCTTGCGTGTTTATTATGTTCAGGGATTCTATGTTGTCTCGTACGGTTTGGGAATCTACATTTTGAATCTGTTAATTGGGTTTCTGCTGTCAGAGGTTGATCCTGAACTGGAAAACTCGGATGGGACTTTTTTGCCTACTAGAGGTTCTGATGAGTTCAACTATTTTGTGCTTCGTCTTCCGGAATTCAAATTCTGGTATATTCTTGACCGTTTATTCATATAACCTTCGATTGTGTTCAAGAGTCTTTAGTGTGGTTCCTTGTGCTTGATTGTTTTCCACTGGTGTATTTTCTTTCAGGTATTCCGTCACAATGGCCTTCTGTGTAGCATTCCTAATGACCTTCTTTTCATTGTTTGACGTCCCTGTGTTTTGGCCCATACTCTTCTGTTATTGGATGGTACTGTTTTTCCTGACTATGAAGCGCCAAATTATGCATATGATCAAGTACAATTACATCCCATCCGATCTTGGTAAACAGGTGATAGACTGATAGATACCACTGTCCGGTTTTTAATTTATTTATATTTATAAGCTTCGTGTATGCTAATTCCTTTGGCCTATAAGTAATTGAGAGTGTTTCTTCATCTGGCCTTCATTTTTGTTGATTTTTTTCATTGGTAGATGTCTGTAGATTCCCAATCAGAACCCAAACCATCCCAAGTGTCAATCACGAAATTGTCTTCAGAGTCTCGCGCTTGCCCTCCTTTTCTTTCCAGGTCAATTATAACTAAACTGTTTTACTTTTTTTCACAATTTTTGTTCACAATCTTTTTTAAGCCAACTGATCATTGGAATTGTATTACAAATTTATCAGGATAGAAATGAAAAAATGGATAACAGAATTGCAGCCCTTCATCAGTTAGTAGCACCCTTCGGCAAGGTATTTTCCAAGTATTCCTAATCTTGATACAAAATTGGCAAATCCAAACATACTTTCTCCACTAAAATATTTGTGATGTTGCAGAGAGATACAGCAGCAGTGCTATTTGAAGCAATTGGGTATATCAAATTCCTCCAAAATCAGATTCAGGTAAATAAAACACTCAACTTTTCAGAATTTTGTCCATTACCATTTTTTTCGGGTTTCCTTCATGGCCGAAGATCTATTTATCCTCTCATTAATCTTTTTCAAGATGGTGTGATCTTTTAACTAGTGTTCGTTGTAGTATCACTGCCTTGTTATCCCAATCTGTTTGGTCTATTTTGTGCAGACACAACTGGTGACTTATATAATCATATTCACGAAGGAAACCTTTTGTATCAATTTAACTATGAAGAAATGCATGACCAATTTCCATATTGTTGTTTTAAGGCTCGGATGGTGGACATGGATAGCTGCATTGAGTCAAGACAAGACTTAAAAAGTCGCGGTCTTTGCCTCGTGCCTCTTTCATGCGTGTCATATGTCATCAATAACGGCAGGGCTGGACATCCTCAGACTGCCATGATGCATCTTAAAAGAGGCTGAAAGCTTCACCTTTTCTCTTGAATTGACATCAGAATCTTAACATGGGCTGGTACTGTTTTACACTGGCATATGATGACCTCTACTATGTTTGGATTTCTGGTTCCTACTGTGGTGTAAATTTAGTCTTCCTCCAAATCAAGAACAAAAGAGGACAAATCCAACAATAGGACAAATCTCTGTATTTTGGGCATGTAAATGTTCTCTTTTGATATCAGCTGATTGTGTGCATCAAATTAGCTAGTTGGCCTCTTGCCTAGGACTCAAATGTACTTATTATGGATTTCTATTACAAATTGACTATAATATTTAGATGTTTTGCAATATAAAATTTTCAGCAACTTAAGTTCAAAGGGTTAAATGCACTCAGTTGTTGATTTTGTTTAATTCGGCAGTTTAATATTGAATTAGCAAAAATTGCGTGACGGTTGGGATTAACGGTTATTAATATGAACCGTTGAATTAATAGAAATTAACAGTTGAGATGATCATCCGTCCTACAAATAATTACATATCCTCTTACATCATCCAAATATTTAATAACAAAATTTTGTAAAGGAATAGATTTGAGCCGAAATATTTTTACTAATTTAGGAACCAAACATTGGGTTGGATTCGTTTGTTGAAATTAAAGTTGATTTGAATTAGTTAGGCGGTTGAATTTGTAAAAAAAAGATGGACGGTTATTGATTAACGGTTATCAATATTAACATTTAGATCAATTCAGTCTTACAAAAATAGGGAAAGTATCCCATGAAACCCTTCAATTCCATGGATCCGTGGATCCCCCTTCATCATCGTTGGATCGTAAAGTGGGATGGAAGGAGGGAGCGACACGTGGATTGACTAAATACTTTTTTATCATCTAACTAAGGGTAGTTTGGTCCTAGTTAGAAATAACTTTATAGCATTAATTGCACACTTAATGTTGATTGTACTTTGATGTTAAGTGTTGTTTTGAAATTTGAAATGATATGAATGAAAGTTAATTTTGTAATCTTTTTAATGTTTGTGACTTTTTCATTCTTCTTTCATCAAATTTCATTTTCATACCAAACTCATCAACTCCCAAGACTTCATCTTCTTTTTAATCCATATCAATCTCACCCACAATCACTACAATTTGTAAACAGTTTCTTCAAATTATGAAAATTATTTGTAAACAATTTCTTTCAAATTATGAAACAAATATTTTTATTCCGTTCACCATTATTGTCTATTGAAAATTAAACGAACTAAATATAAGTAATAAATATAAGTAATAATT